>JAHHZJ010003520.1:0-45322 GCA_021437245.1 Aegilops speltoides
TGTCTTTTGTTTCTCTTTCTTCTCTTAACCCCTTTTCCTAAAAAAGCCCTTAAGGGCCTACTTGCGCATTGTTCGCACATACTTGATGTGCCATCTGCACTCATTATACCTAGGGGCTTCTTTTCCAGAAGCTCAATTATAAGGGCTTTATGCCCATCACATGTGTCAAGCTTCCACATGTATCTTTTACTCACCATTATATGCATCGATATGACTTAAGTTTTGGCCAAGCTAGGTTGCCTGGCTCCTGTGCTTACCCCTACATTCCCGATTGTTCGGCTAGGAGGTAAAGGAGCACCTCTGCGATTATTCTTGCCGGAATTGACGGATGTGTACCTCGGTGGGTGAAGCGAAAGCTAAGCGTTCTTAAGGGAATATTCGATTGATGATTTGAAAGATGATTTTTACCTACTTATTTATTTGCCCCGGATGTTTTACTGCTTTTTTGTGATGGGACATGCACTTTAGGGCATGCCTCGAGAAAGAACCCTTAATGGAACTATTCTCCTGGAAGATGTTTCTTACTAACCATGTAATATAACATAACTAGTTGGGCACTTATGCGATAAAGCACTAATGACCCCTCTTTGGTCTCCATGCATACCCAGTTGTTTCTTAACCAAAAGGTATTCGAGACACACTCCGGACTCTAGGGTCCGAGGTTGAAGCGAAAAGGTCGGAAAAAGACAAGCGATCTACAATCTGGCTAGAAGGCATTTCACATGTCATTTTAAAATACATTGTCAAATCTACTGACTGTATTCCTCCTCAATCCCGTCTAACAGGCTGTCTAATTTACAGTCCCATTGAGAAAATTTAGCGGCCAACTCTACTTGGCCGTATACTAAACTCACGAGGATCTCCTTCCCCTTCGAGACCCCCACAGTCCGACCTCGGCCATGTGGTTGGGATCCGCCTTCTTGTACAGCGTCTTCACCATAGCCCAAGCCTCCTGGCACCTTGGCGGTAGGCGAAATCTTCCCTGGCGGGCGCTGCCGCATTCCTGAAGCTTCTCCGTAAGCTCCCAAGGCCTTCGGGTAGGGAAAGGGCGGCCATAAAGCTGAGCAGCGCCGCTCGCCGCTGCCGAACTTCGTTCGAGCAGGCTGCAACAGATTCGGGAAGTTGATCACCCGTCGTCACGGGCATCTCCTTTGCTGAGGCGACCTATGAGTATACCTACAAGACATATTTTGTCAATCGACTTCCTCGCCGAACTCTTCTTTTCAAAGAGTCCGCTCAAGCACTTACTATAGATGCTTGCAGCAAGCGCTGATTCTCATAATGGGCCGGACAGCTCGGCCCGAACGCCTTCAGCTCTTCTCCAAGCTGGGCGTGGGCATCTTGGAGCTTGTTCCTTTCTTGCTGCACTCTATTGGCACCCTCTGCTTGACCTTGGTGGCGCGATGAGATCTGCTGTCCGGACCTTGTCCGGCGGCACTACAATGTCATTATTAGACTTGCTTACGCCGCCTGGCGCTTATATCTTTTTAAAAAATGTGTTACCGGGAGGGGCCTCTGTGTTTCCTCTGCTGCGGCAGCAAATCTTGACCTCAAGTTGGGCCTTGCAATCTTGCATCTCTGAGACAGTTGGGTATTCTTCTCGGTAAGATCCTGCATTTCAAATGATCCTTAAATCAGTTAACATAACTACTTTAAGTCTCGGGAGACTCTTGGCATATATAGCTGTTAAATTCTCTTACCCGTATGTCTTTTATATACTGCTCCATGGCTCTGGTAAAACCATCTTGAGCAGCACGGAGGTGCGCGTCCCCCGCGTTAAAGGCATTCAACGCCTCAGGGGAGAAGCAGCGTCATGAAAAAGCTGTCGTGGCGCCTATGGTTCATGGCGCTCTCCACCTCGAGACTTGGTGGCGGACGATGCAGCCGGCATCCTCCGTTGGAGGTGTCGGCTCGCGCCTTGCGCTCACCTCCCCCTCGAGACCAGGTCTTTGGGCACGGCTGGTAGAGGCTGGATTGGCAACCTCACGCCCGCGATTCGTGAGCGCTTTCTCCATAAAAGTCATGAGCACTCAAGCGCTTCCTAGAGCGTTGCTCCAAATAATTAGCTGCGAGCTATACCTTTGCGGTGGCGTTTGATCCATAGCTGCGCTCCTCTTTTCGCCCTCTTGGTCGGGTGGCCTTTGTTGGTCATTGCCCTGGCGGGCTCGGCTTCCCGCCTTGAAGGCGCTTCTGCAAAAACACCATCGTGTCACGAAGGTCGAGAAATGAGCAAGGAAGAGATAATGGTGTCGAGACTTTGGTCACAATCACACAGGGAAGGCGAATATAGTCCGGGGTAGTCGGCCGTAATGGCGACTAGAGCATTATCCATCTTGAGCTGGTGGAACACCCGTCGATTAGCTCCACACGAATGCCCGGATCCTCTTGGAGGCGGATCACAGGATCTCTACGGATCATCGGGTTGCGGAGCTGGACTTATCATGTCCTCCACAATCGGCCGCAGTTCTGTGCGAAGACATAATATAAAGCTTAAACTTTGAAAGCATGGGTGGGCCCTTAAAGTGTTCGCTTACCCAGCGCCGAGGTTATTCATGGAGAACCCATTCAAGGGGTTCGTCTGAAGAAATCCTCCTTCTCCCCCTTATACAGGCGGACGGGATCTGCGCACGAGATCCTCGGCGAATCCGGTCCTTCTTGGCCGTGGCGGGTAGCATCGTCTTCCCGTTGAAATCCCACATGGGGTGGCCCTGTATTGCAGTGGCTGCACCCCCGCATAATGCATGTTGCCATGACTCAATCAAGGTCAACCGGAATGGGCCAATAATCTTATTGGCCCATTAGATAATGGACGCTCTTGTCTTCCTCGGTTAGGGGCTCCGTGGGCGCCAACTAAAGGCGTTCTTTAGAGGCGATCTTGAACTCCGGAGGCCGATCGAGCAGGGTCCGTGGCGGAGAGTCTTCTATGTAAAACCATTCAGAAAGCCCTCTTGGACGCCTTCTTAGGGGTTCGGATGGATATCTGTCGGCAATGCGCCATATTTTGGCGCCGCCCATGATATATGGACCCCTCGTGAGAGCAGCAGATGCAATGAACAACCTCTTCCATAGTGCAAAATGGGGCTTGATGCGAGAAATAGCTTGCAAGAAACTCGTAACCCGCGATATCGGGATAGAAGCGGTGTAAGGTGATGGAGCTGGAGTCCGTAGAACTCCAGGAGCCCGCGGAGGAACGGATGTATAGGAAATCCGAGTCCCCTTATCAGATAGGGGACAAAGCATACCCGCTCCCCTTTGTTGGGACTTGGGATAGCCTCCACTTGAAGGAAATATGCCGTAGAGGCAATAATAAAGTTATTATTTATTTCCTCATATCATGATAAATGTTTATTATTCATGCTAGAATTGTATTAACCAGAAACATAATACATGTGTGAATACATAGACAAAAATATAGTCACTAGTATGCCTCTACTTGACTAGCTCATTAATCAAAGATGGTTATGTTTCCTAACCATAGACATGTGTTGTCATTTGATTAGTGGGATCACATCATTAGAAGAATGATGTGATTGACATGACCCATTCATTAGCCTAGCACTTGATCGTTTAGTATCTTGCTATTGCTTTCTTCATGACTTATACAAAGTTCCTGCAACTATGAGTTGTGCAACTCCGTTTACGGAAGAACACTTTGTGTGCTACCAAACGTCTAGCGTAAGCTGGGTGATTATAAAGGTGCTCTCAGGTGTTTCGAAGGTACATGTTGAGTTGGCATAATTCGAGATTAGGATTTGTCACTCCGATTGTCGGAGAGGTATCTCTGGGCCCTCTCGGTAATACTCATCACCTAAGCCTTGCAAGCATGTAACTAATGAGTTAGTTATGAGATGGCGTATTCAGAGCGAGTAAAGAGACTTGCGATAGCGAGATTGAACTAGGTATTGGATACTGGCGATCAAATCTCGGGCATGTAACTATACCGATGACAAAGGAACAAAGTATGTTGTTATGCGGTTTGACCGATAAAGATCTTCGTAGAATATGTAGGAACCAATATGGGCATCAGGTCCGCTATTGGTTAT
This sequence comes from Aegilops speltoides, assembly GCA_021437245.1. Taxonomy (NCBI): domain Eukaryota; kingdom Viridiplantae; phylum Streptophyta; class Magnoliopsida; order Poales; family Poaceae; genus Aegilops; species Aegilops speltoides. The sequence goes on from JAHHZJ010003520.1 coordinate 4,044, forward strand.
TGACGAAACATGTCTCGGTCATGTCTACATTGTTCTCGAACCGTAGAATCCCTGCAGCAAGGTTTCGATGCGGTTATATTATGAGTTTATGTATTTTGATGTACGAAGGTTGTTTGGAGTCCGGATGTGATCACGGACATGACGAGAGTCTCGAAATGGTCGAGACATAAAGATTGATATATTGGACGGATATATTTGGACACGGAAAGGTTCGGGAGAGTTTGGGAATATCTGGAGCTCGGGAGGTTACGGAACCCCGGTAAGTATATGGGCCTTATTGGGCCCTAGTGGAAGGAGGTAGAAGGAGCAAGAGAGGCGCGCCCCATAAGCCAATCCGAATTGGGTGGGGGGCCGGCCCCCCTTTCCTTCTCTCCTTCCCCTCCTCCTTCCTACTACTACTAATCCTTCCTTCCCCCTCCAACTTGGATTAGGAAAAAGAGGGGAAACCTACTTGGAGTAGGTTTCCTCCTCCCTAGCGCGCCCCCCTTGGGCAGCCACCTCCTCCCTCCCTCCTTTATATCTGGGGTAGGGGCACCCTAGACACACAAGTTGATCATTGAGATCGTTCCTTAGCCGTGTCGGTGCCCCCTCCACGATATTACACCTCGGTCATATTGTGGCGGTGCTTAGGCGAAGCCTGCGGCGAGAGAGAACATCAAGATCGTCCTGCGCCGTCGTCTTGTGGAACTCCTCCCAGCGCCTCTGCTGGATCGGAGATCGGGGTGCGTCATCAAGCTGTCGTGTGTCAAGAACTTCGGAGGTGCGAATGCGGTGCTTGGATCGGTTGGACCGGGAGGCGTCGACTACTTCCTCTATGTTGCGTCAGCGCTTCCGCTTCGGTCTATGAGTGCGTAGACAATACTCTCCCCTCGTTGCTATATCATCACCATGATCTTGCGTGTGCGTAGGAAAATTTTTGAAATTACTCGTTCCCCAGCAGTGGCATCGAGCCTAGGTTTTATCGTTGATGTTATATGCGAGTAGAACACAAGTGAGTTGTGGGCGATATAAGTCATCTGCCTACCGACATGTCATACTTTGGTTCAGCGGTATTGTTGGATGAAGCGGCCGGACCGACATTACAGCGTGCGCTTCTGGCGAGGCTGGTTTTCCGCCGTGCTTTGCACACGGTGACTAGCGGATGTCTGTTTCTCCAACTTTAGTTGAACCGAGTGTGGCTCGCCGGTCCTTGTGAAGGTTAAAATGGAGTCTATTTGACAAACTATCGTTGTGGTTTTGATGCGTAGGTAAACGGTTCTTGCTAAAGCCCGTAGCAGCCACGTAAAATTTGCAACAACAAAGTAGAGGGCGTCTAACTTGTTTTTGCAGGGCATGTTGTGATGTGATATGGTCAAGGCGTGATGCTATATTTTATTGTATGAGATGATCATGTTTTGTAACGAAGTTATCGGCAATGGCGAGAGCCATATGGTTGTCGCTTTATTGTATGAAATGCAAGCATACTGTAATTGCTTTACTTTATCACTAAGCGGTAGCGATAGTCGTAGAAGCAATAGATGGCGTAACGACAACGATGCTCGATGGAGATCAAGGTGTCGCGCCGGTGATGATGGTGATCACAGCGGTGCTTGCGGAGATGGAATCACAAGCACAAGATGATGATGGCCATATCATATCACTTATATTGATTGCATGTGATGTTTATCCTTTATGCATCTTATCTTGCTTTGATTGGCGGTAGCATTTTAAGATGATCTCTCACTAAAATTATCAAGAAGTGTTCTCCTGAGTATGCACCGTTGCCAAAGTTAAATCGTCTTGAGACACCACGTGATGATCGGGTGTGATAAGCTCTCGTCCATCTACAGCGGGTGCAAGCCAGTTTTGCACACGCGAGAATACTCGAGTTAAACTTGCGAGCCTAGCATATGCGAGATATGGCCTCGGAACACGGAGACCGAAGGTCGGCGTGAATCATATAGTAGATATGATCAACATAATGATGTTCACCATTGAAAACTACTCCATCTCACGTGATGATCGGTTATGGTTTAGTTGATTTGGATCACGTGATCACTTAGATGACTAGAGATGTCATCTAAGTGGGAGTTCTTAAGTAATATGATTAATTGAACTTAAATTTATCATGAACTTAGTACTGATAGTATCTTGCTTGTCTATGTTTGTTTGTAGATAGATGGCTCGTCTTTGTTGTTCGTTGAATTTTAATGCGTTCCTTGAGAAAGCAAAGTTGAAAGATGATGGTAGCAATTACGGATTGGGTCCGTAACACGAGATTATCCTCATTGCTGCCTGAGAAGAGTTCGTCTGGAAGCACCGCTGGGTGCGAACTTCTTCTTGATGCTGGCGGCGGCGTTAAGAGCGTCTGGCGAGCAAAGCTGATGACTACTCTATAGTTCGATGTGCCATGCTACGGCTTAGAACCGGGTCTTCAACGGCGTTTTGAGCGTCATGGAGCATATGAGATGTTCGAGGAGTTGAAGTTAATATTTCAAGCAAATGCCGGATTGAGAGATATGAAGTCTCCAATAAGTTCTATAGCTGCAAGATGGAGGAGAATAGTTACGTCGGTGAACATATACTCAGAATATGCAGGTATAACAATCACTTGATTCAAGCTGGGAGTTAATCTTCACGATGATAGTGTCATTGTGAGAATTCTTCAATCACGCCACCAAGCTACAAGAGCTTTGTGATGAACTATAATATGCAAGGGATGAACAAGACTATTCGAGCTCTTAGCGATCTTTGAAAGCAGCGGAGGTAGAAATCAAGAAGGAGCATCAAGTGTTGATGGTCAACAAGACCACTAGTTTCAAGAAAAGGGCAAAGGGAAGAAGAAGGGAACTTCAAAAGAGCGGCAAGCAAGTTGCTGCTCAGAGAAGAAACCCAAGTCTGGACCTAAGCACTGGCCGAGTGCTTCTCTCAAGCAAGATTTGGACCTTTGGAAGCGGAACTGCCCCAAGTATTTGGCGGATAAGAAGGATGGCAAAGTGAACAAAGGTATATGTGATATACATGTTATTGATGTGTACCTAACTAGAGCTCGTAGTAGCTTTGGGTATTTGATCTTGGTTTTGTTGCTAATATTTGCAACTCGAAGCAGGGACTACGGAATAAGCGAGCATTGGCCAGGGCGAGGTGACGATGCGGCGTGGGAAATGGTTCCAAAGTCGATGTGATCGCCGTCGACGCGCTACCTCTACATCTACCATTGGGATTAGTTTTAGACCTGAATAATTGTTATTTGGTGCTGCGTTGAGCATGAACATTATATCTGGATCTTGTTTGATGCGAGGCGGTTATTCATTTAAATCGAGAGAATAATGGTTGTTCTATTTATATGAGTAATATCTTTTATGGTCATGCACCCTTGAAGAGTGGTCTATTTTATTGAATCTCGATAGTAGTGATACACATATTCATAATGTTGAAGCCAAAAGATGCGAGTTGATAATGATAGTGCAACTTATTTGTGCCTTGCCGTTTGGGTCATATCGGTGTAAAGCATGAAGAAACTCCATCTTGATGGACTTACGGAATCACTTGATTATGAATCACTTGGTACTTGCGAACCGTGCCTCATGGGCAAGATGACTAAAACACCGTTCTCGGTACTATGGAAGCAACAGATTTGTTGGAAATCATACATCTGAGATGTATGTGGTCCGATGAATGTTGAGGCTCGTGGCGGATATCGTTATTTTCTCACCTTCACGGATGATTTAAGCGAGATATGGGTATATCTACTTAATGAAGCACAAGTCTGAAACATTTGAAAAGTTCAAAGAATTTGAGTGAAGTGGAGAATCATCGTAACAAGAAAATAAAATTTCTGCGATCGATCGTGGAGGAGAATATTTGAGTTCTGAGTTTGGTTTACATTTGAAACAATGCGGAATAGTTTAGCAACTCCGCCACTGGAACACCACAGCGAAATGGTGTGTCGAGCGTCGTGTCGTACTTTACTTGATATGGTGCGATCTATGATGTCTCTTACCGATTTACCGCTATCATTTTGGGGTTATGCTTTAGAGGCGGCGCATTCACGTTAAATAGGGCACCATCAAAATCCGTTGAGGCGATGCCTTATGAAGCTGTGGTTTGGCAAGAAACCAAAGTTGTCGTTTCTTAAAGTTTGGGGCTGCGATGCTTATGTGAAGAAACTTCAACCGGATAAGCTCGAACCCAAATCGGAAAAATGTGTCTTCATAGGATACCCAAAAGAGGCTATTGGGTACACCTTCTATCACAGATCCGAAGGCAAGACATTCGTTGCTAAGAATGGATCCTTTCTAGAAGGAGTTTCTCTCGAAAGAAGTGAGTGGGAGGAAAGTAGAACTTGATGAGATAAGCTGTATCTACTCCCTTATTGGAAGGTAGTTCATCACGAGAACCGGTTCCGTGACAACTACACCAATTAGTGAGGAAGCTAATGATATTGATCATGAAACTTGAGATCAAGTATCTCTGAACCTCGTGGGTCTACGAGTAAGATCCGCACGAGTGAGTGCGGTAATCCTATTACGGAAGTCATGTTACTTGACCATGATGAACCTCGAACTATGAGAAGCGATGATGAGCCAGATTCATAAAATGGCTGGAGGCCATGAAATCTGAGATAGGATCCATGTATGAAAACAAAGTATGGACTTTGGTTGACTTGCCGATGATCGGCAAGCCATTGAGAATAAATGGATCTTTAAGAAGAAGACCGGCTGATGGTAATATTCTGTCTATAAAGCTCGACTTGTTGCGAAAGGTTTTCGACAAGTTCAAGGGTTGACTACGATGAGACTTTCTCACCCGTAGCGATGCTTAAGTCTATCCGAATCATGTTGGCCATTGCTGCATTTCATGATTATGAAATTTGGCAAATGGATGTCAAGACTGCATTCTTGAATGGATTTCTAGAAGAAGAGTTGTATATGATGCAGCGGAAGGTTTTGTTGATCCAAAGGTCTTGACAAAGTGTGCAAGCTCAGCGTTCCATTTATGGACTGGTGCAAGCATCTCGGAGTTGGAATAAGCGCTTTGATAGTGTGATCAAGGCATATGGTTTTATCTGAGACTTTTGGAGAAGCTTTGTATTTACAAGAAAGTGAGTGGGAGCTCTGTAGCATTTCTAGTTTTATATGTTGATGACATATTATTAATTGGAAATGATATAGAATTTCTGGATAGCATAAAGGGATACTTGAATAAAAGTTTTTCGATGAAAGACCTCGGTGAAGCTGCTTACATATTAGGCATCAAGATCTATAGAGATAGATCAAGGCGCTTAATAGGACTTTCACAAAGCACATACCTTGACAAAATATTGAAAAAGTTCAATATGGATCGAGGCAAAGAAAGGTTTCTTGCACTGTGCTACAAGGTGTGAAGTTGAGTCGAACTCAATGCCCGACCATAGCGAGAAGATAGAGAAAATGAAAAATGTTCCTATGCTTCAGCCATAGGCTCTATCATGTATGCAATGTTGTGTACCAGACACGGCGTGTGCTTAGCAATAAGCTTAGCGAGGAAGGTACCAAAGTAATCGAGTGGATCCTTTGGACAGCGGTCAAGAACATCTGAAATACGAAAAGGACTAAGGATATGTTTCTCGTATATGGAGGTGACAAAGAGCTAGTCGTAAATGGTTACGTCGATGCAAGCTTTGACACTGATCCGGACGATTCTAAATCGCAAACCGGATCGTGTTTTTATTAAGCGGTGGAGCTATAAGTTGGTGCAGTTCTAAACAAAGCGTCGTGGCGGGATCTACATGTGAAGCGAGTACATAGCTGCTTACGAAGCAGCAAATGAAGGATGCGGATGAAGGAGTTCATTTCGATCTAGGTGTAATACCTAGTGCATCGGGACCAATGAAGATCTTCGTGACAATCTTGGTGCAATTGCTTTGGCAAAGGAATCCAGATTTCACAAGAGGACCAAGCACATCAAGAGGCGCTTCAATTCCATTGGGACCAAGTCCAAGTGGGAGACATAGAGATTTGCAAGATACATACGGATCTGAATGTTGCAGACCCGTTGACTAAGCCTCTCTCACGAGCAAAACATGATCAGCACCAAGACTCCGTGGGTGTTAGAATCATTACTATGTAATCTAGATTATTGACTCTAGTGCAAGTGGGAGGCTGAAGGAAATATGCCCTAGAGGCAATAATAAAGTTATTATTTATTTCCTCATATCATGATAAATGTTTATTATTCATGCTAGAATTGTATAACCGGAAACATAATACATGTGTGAATACATAGACAAAACTATAGTCACTAGTATGCCTCTACTTGACTAGCTCATTAATCAAAGATGGTTATGTTTCCTAACCATAGACATGTGTTGTCATTTGATTAGTGGGATCACATCATTAGAAGAATGATGTGATTGACATGACCCATACATTAGCCTAGCACTTGATCGTTTAGTATCTTGCTATTGCTTTCTTCATGACTTATACAAAGTTCACGCAACTATGAGTTGTGCAACTCCGTTTACGGAAGAACACTTTGTGTGCTACCAAGCGTCTGGCGTAGCTGGGTGATTATAAAGGTGCTCTCTGGTGTTTCGAAGGTACATGTTGAGTTGGCATAATTGAGATTAGGATTTGTCACTCCGATTGTCGGAGAGGTATCTCTGGGCCCTCTCGGTAATACTCATCACCTAAGCCTTGCAAGCATGTAACTAATGAGTTAGTTATGAGATGACGTATTCTGAGCGAGTAAAGAGACTTGCGTAGCGAGATTGAACTAGGTATTGGATACCGACGATCAAATCTCGGGCATGTAACTATACCGATGACAAAGGGAACAAAGTATGTTGTTATGCGGTTTGACCGATAAAGATCTTCGTAGAATATGTAGGAACCAATATGGGCATCCAGGTCCGCTATTGGTTATTATTTGAAACATGTCTCGGTCATGTCTACATTGTTCTCGAACCGTAGGGTCCATGCGCAACAAGGTTTCGATGGCGGTTATATTATGAGTTTATGTATTTTGATGTACGAAGGTTGTTGAGTCCGGATGTGATCACGGACATGACGAGGAGTCTTGAAATGGTCGAGACATAAAGATTGATATATTGGACGGATATATTTGGACACGGAAAGGTTCGGGAGAGTTTGGGAATATCTAGGAGCTCAGGAAGGTTCGGAACCCCGGTAAGTATATGGGCCTTATTGGGCCCTAGTGGAAGGAGGAGAAGGAGCAAGGAGGCGCCCCCAAGCCCAATCCGGTGGGTGGGGGCGGCCCCCTTTCCTCTCTCCTTCCCCTCCTCCTTCCTACTACTACTACTCCTTCCTTCCCCTCCAACTTGGATTAGGAAAAGAGGAAACCTACTTGGAGTAGGTTTCCTCCTCCTATAGGCGCCCCCCTTGGGCGGCCACCTCCTCCCTCCCTCCTTTATATCACGGGGTGGGGGCACCCTAGACACACAAGTTGATCATTGAGATCGTTCCTTAGCCGTGTGCGGTGCCCCCTCCACGATATTACACCTCGGTCATATTGTAGCGGTGCTTGGCGAAGCCTGCGGCGAGAGAACATCAAGATCGTCCTGCCGCCGTCGTCTTGTGGAACTCCTCCAGCGCCTCTGCTGGATCGGAGATCGGGTGCATCATCGAGCTGTCGTGTGTCAAGAACTTCGGAGGTGCGAATGCGGTGCTTGGATCGGTTGGACTGGGAGGGCGTCGACTACTTCCTCTATGTTGCGTCAGCGCTTCGCTTGGTCTCACAGTGCGTAGACAATACTCTCCCCTCGTTGCTATATCATCACCATGATCTTGCGTGTGCGTAGGAAATTTTGAAATTACTACATTCCCCAACACCGCTTGCTTCCCACCTTAGTAGGTGGCCAGCCAGCTCAAACGAGCCATGAAGGCGGAGGATATATCCCTCCGCTTGGGCTTCACCCGGCTCGTTGTGCGGGGCGAGAACATCTCTGCGATCTCTGGCGGTGGGCTGAAAACGAGAAGAGGAAGCGGCGTCGGCGGTCCATGATGGAATGGATTTTTTTTTGATCGGGCGCTCCGATGAGTACTCATGGAAGGAAGATGGTGTGATTTGGATCTGGATTCTTGCCTCTCTTATAGGCAGTTTATTTGCACAGCTAGGGGTAAAACATAAAAGATACCACGGCTTTTCACATTAGTGTGATGCGTGGAAGATGGCCATTATTGGGCGTGGAAGCCAAGGGCTTAACATTGATAAGGAAGCGGACCTTTGTTGGCGCAGGTACATGGAACTTAAAGGAGAACCGCCTTGCAACCCGAAGACTATATCTGCGCTGGACTTATCGTCATTGAAGCCTGGTTAGGGAGACTCTTGAGGAGTCTGGACTAGGGGTTTCGGACAGCGGACTATCATCGTCCGCGGACTCCAAGACTCGAAGATACAAGATTGAAGACTCCGTCCGTGTCGGATGGGACTTTCCTTGGCGTGGAAGGCATGCTTGGCGTCTGGATATGTAGATCTCCTACCATTGTAACCGACTCTGTGTAACCCTAGCCCTCTCCGGTGTCTATATAAACCGGAGGCTTTTAGTCCGTAGGACACAACATGCATTACAACAATCATACCTTAGGCTAGCTTCTAGGGATTAGCCACCTTGATCTCGTGGTAGATCCACTCTTGTACTACCCATATCATCAATATTAATCAAGCAGGATGTAGGGTTTTACCTCCATCAAGAGGGCCCGAACCTGGGTAAAACATTGTGTCCCTTGCCTCATGTTTCCATCCGCCTAGACGCACAGTTTGGGACCCCCTACCCGAGATCCGCCGGTTTTGACACCGACACAAGCTATCATGCATACTGCTGTCACATAATGAACCAGGTATGTATGCAAGTACAGTGATACAAGACAACAGGTACTAACAAGAGCAAAGCAGCAGGCAGCATATTTGGGATATCATGTCATTCTTTTCAAAACCGGAATTCTTCTTCGAGCAGATTTCCTGCAAAAAAGATCCTTAAGGCACATGCGGAAAAGTATAAGTTCAAATTGTCATGTGATTTCATAAGCGATTACCTCATCACAGGAGAGCAGACGATTGCATAACAAGGTTTTCCATTCAATGTCTTCTAAATTTAGAAGAGGAGACTTCACCGGAAATTCGTTTGTAGACTTGCCATCAAAGTGTGATTTCCTGAGGTAACACCGATACTGCTGCAATGCTTCCTTGAAAAGCACAAGCAAGCTTTGCTCGTCATGACTATCCACATTGACCCTCGCCTAGTTACAACAATGTAATGTAAATCATTGATGTGTTTGATCGTGACGGAAAATAATAACCATGAATAATAGCACTTACACGTAAGTTGGATAGGAAGATGTGAAAATGGTGTTTGTGTTCACTTTAATCTTCCCATGATGGGAATATATACACATAGTCCCTAACAACATTGAAAGCATTGTCTTTTAAACTGGGAATAAATGGAATGGGGTTCCAATCTGCAGGAATTTGCCGTCTCTGCAGTTGGGATAGGTCTTCGACCGGTGGACTTGTTGTACTTTTTGCTGGAGTGGGATTTTTCTGTGAACGACTGGTGCTATGGCAAATGAAGTCGGTATAACTTTTGTTGGAGTGCAGGTCCTGTGTGGTGGGGCTAGTGGTGTGGCGGTGAAGTATGGGTATAGTCTGCTGAGTCGGTCCTACATTTTGTGTCCTTTGGTTGTACAACCAATATAAGTGAAGTGATTGTCGATTTCTCCGGCACCACCACATTTTCAAGGACTTTCTTTGGTGCTCCTTTAGGTTCAGCAATCACTCTCTTCCTTTTGATGTCGATGCACAAGACCAACATTTGAGTGGAAAAACATGGTATGATGATAGATGGAATATGTATTGATAATGGATGGGCATGGCATCTCGAGTTATATGATGAGTAAACTAAGCGGATGGCGGTCTGACAAAGTAGAAGAAATGCAAGACAACATATGCAAGATCTGGCATAATCAATAAAACCTTGCCAAATTAGAACAAGCACCTTGATGGGTGAGCAGGACATGCCATCGCCTTTGATTCCTCGAGGTTAGAATAGTCATTAGGATGATATTACGAACAAGATTCAACAATTGGGGGCGTCACGAGTTTCATTGCTTCGAGAATGGCACTCAATGCCTTGGTGCCAATTTTGTAAGTCATTGCGGTGTTCACAATATTCTTCGATGCGGATTCGATATTCCTTTGTAATTGCGTATAATATCGAGAACCATGAAAACATAAATAGTTGTGAGATTATCTTTGTAATGCAGATGATATTCTAATATAGGGGCGCCCCTGTAAACACTTGTGTGCTATCATTGGATTCTGATGAGAGAGCTCATGTGAGCTGTAATATGGTGCGTGCATTTATATAATCTGGCACAAGTACACAAAAAATAGGCTCCAGAAGTAAGGATAGCTGGCAGATGATAGGTTCATAATATATTGTATAGAGAGTTTATTGCCAAACCATGATAAGAAGAGAACACAACAACTAGGCAGATCATAGTCTACATAAGGGTACACCATAACCACGATATATAAATCGGGAAAGTGGGCGGCTTGAAAATACGGTGTTGTATTGCGCTAGTAATTGAAAGCCTATCGATCACGTCTGAGCCAGCTCTATCATTTGTTATTTGCGAGATGTCCTTGTGCCCTTCGACAAGGAACATCTTATGCGTACTAAATCTGAGAATAAACAAAGAGGAACATGTTAAAAAACAGAATAGGAAGCATATTCTCGAGGTTCCGCTTCATTGCATACAATGTTGGTTGCCCACTCATGATGAATCCTGGCGCCCAAAGAAATGCAATTCCATCTTTGTCTCTCTATATGTGGCAATTTTGAACAAGAGTCATTAGGATCATATTACGAACAAGAGTCAGCGGTGGGGGCGTATGAGTTTCATTGCATCGAGAATGGCACTCAATGCCTTGGTGCCAATTTTGTAAGTCATTGCGGTGTTTAGCTTCAAGAGTGGACTGCTGCTAGTGCAACACAAAGCAGCTACAGATCATAGTGTAGATATAACAGGGAAAACCATAAGCATCGAGTAAAATCAGCAAAGTGGAACTTGCTGCAATATATGTGCTAGTATTGCGATGCGGCTAGAAAACCGGATACCAGCTCTCTTGAAGTGAAGGTGCGGTACTATTAATATCAGTGTAACTCTCAAAGGCGACACAGCTCCCCGCATTTCCTTGCTATTCTTGTAGGATTCAATTGGGCAGGCCACTACAAATCCTATTCCTATGTTTACAAGATCCTACGAATCAAAGAGGCTCAAAGTGTCCATCACAACCGACCGTATAGACCTCTACACTGCAAATGTCCCTGCTCATCTTGAGCACAAGGAACATACTGTACTACTATCATAGTCCCTCCGTTCCAAAATATAAGTCTTGGTAGAGATTTCCACTATGGATCACATACAGATGTATCCAGATACATTTTAGAGTGTAGATTCACTCATTTTTCTCCATATGTAGTCCATGGTGGAATCTATACAAAGACTTGTATTTAGGAATGGAGAGAGTACATATTAAAGAAGAACGGAAGAGGAACATGGTAAAGAAGAGCAAGCAAATTTTGGATAATAAAATGTTGGTTCTTGGTGCCTACATGATGAACGAGCGCATTAAGAATGCAACTCCGGCCGTCTCTCGATCATTTGAGGCGGTTGGATGAAGATCCTACATCTCCTAACCCATCTTCTTCCTCGTCTCGATTCTTCCCTCTGAGAACACCCTTGCAGACGCCGGCGGACCACGGCCCCGCTGTGTTCCTCGCCACCCCACCCCACCCGCCCCAACCCCATCGCGTCGAGTTTTCTTAGTTCGGTGAGGCCCCTAACCTCCAGAGGCCTTGATCGCATGCCGAACTCCGTGACTCTGAAAAATCGTGACCCAATTTTGAAATTTAGTCTATTGTGATTTAACTAGTGTGGAATATAATAGGGAAAACCATAAGCATTGGGAGTATAGTGTTGGCGTGCCATGGCGGATCTGAAGGTGCAAACCGGACAAAGCGACCATAACCAAGACAAGAAATCGAGTAAGCGGTGGCGATCTATTTTCTTGCTGCGATAAATAAGTTGAGCGGAATCTGAAAAGTACCGCCTACAGTGCGGCGCCGTGTCTTGCTTGTCTGCTGGGAATTTGCGGTGCTGCGATGGCGATGGCTGTCGTGGCGTGGAAGCGAGATCTAGGAGGGTGAGCGGTGGCGGCAAGGCACGGTGGGCGAAGACGATCGTAGGAAGCGGCGCCCGGCAAGGTGGGCGACGCCGAGGATGAAGCGAGAGGGCGGGATGCAAGGATCCCGATCCGAAGGCGTGTGTCGGTGTCAAAGCCGGCGAGATCTCGGGTAGGGGTCCCGAGCGTGCGTCTAGGCGGATGGTAACAGGAGGCAAGGACACGATGGTTTACCGAGGTTGGGCCCTCTTGATGGAGGTAAACCCTACGTCTGCTTGATTAATATTGATGATATGGGTAGTACAAGAGTGGATCTACCACGAGATCAAGGAGGCTAAACCCTAGAAGCTAGCCTATGGTATGATTGTTGTAATGGATGTTATGTCCTACGGACTAAAACCCTCCGGTTTATATAGACATCGGAGAGGGCTAGGGTTACACAGAGTCGGTTACAATGGTAGGAGATCTATATATCCGTATCGCCAAGCTTGCCTTCCACGCCAAGGAAAATCCCCTCCGGACACGGGACGGAGTCTTCAATCTTGTATCTTCGTAGTCTTGGAGTCCGCCGGACGATGATAGTCCGGCTGTCCGGACATCCCCTAGTCCAGGACTCCCTCAGTAGCCCCCGAACCAGGCTTCAATGACGATAAGTCCAGTAGCGTATATAGTCTTGGCGTTGCAAAGCGGGTTCTCCTTTAAGTTCCATGTACACGCGAGCGATTGTCGGCTTCCTCATCAATATTGCGCTCCTTGGCTTCGCCCAATAATGGCCATCTTCCACGCGTCACACGAATGTGAAAAGCGAGGTATCTTTATGTTTTACCCCTAGCTATGCAAATAATCGCCTATAAGAGGCATGAATCGAGATCAAATCACACCATCTTCCTTCGCGAGTACTCATCGGGCGCCTCGACCGAAAAATCCATTCCATCATGGACCGTCGGCAGCGGCTCCTCCTCTCGCTCCCAGCCTTGCCGGAGGCGGCGGAGATGTTGTCCCGCTGCTGGTGGTGAAGCTCAAGCGGAGGATATCTCCTCGGCCTTCATGGTTCGGTTCGAGGCGGGCTAGCCACCTACCAAGGCGAGAAGCAAGCGGAGGCTACCCAAGTCCCAACAAAGGGGGCGGTTATGCCGTCCCCTATCGATAAGGGGACTCGGTTTCCTATACATCCGTTCCTCGCGGGCTCCACAGGTTCTCACGGACTCCGGCTCCATCACCACACTGCTTCTATCACGCATATCGCGGAGTTCGTAGCTCTTCTGAGCTATTTACGGGCATTGAGCCCCATTTTGCCTTGTGGAAGAGGTTGTTACGCCTCGTGCCCGTTCTCACGAGGGTCCATATATCAAGTGGGCGGCGCGAAATATGGCGCATTGCGGGGCTGGATATCCATCCGGAACCCCTAAGAAAGCGTCCGAAGCTGGCCTTTGGAATGGTTTACATAGAAGGCGCTCAGCTGCGGACCTGTTTGGATCGGCCTCCGGAGTTCGATCTTGCTCTTGAAGAAAGCATGTAGTTGGCACCACGGAGCCCCCAAGCTGGAGGAAGACAAGGCGTCCATTATCGATGGGCGAATAAGATTCTTGGCCCATTTCGGGTTGACCATGATTGGAGTCATGGCAACATGCATTCTGTGAGGTGCAGCCCTTTGCAATCTGAGGGCCACCCATGTGGGATTTCAGCGGGAAGGCGATGCCACCCGTCACGGCCGCAAAGGACTGATTGGCCGAGGATGCAGTGCGAGATCTGTCCGGCCTGTACAAGGGGAGAAGGAGGACTTCCTTGAGCGAACCCCTTGAATGGGTTACGCATGAATAACCCTCGGCGTTGGGTAAGCAAACACTTTAAGGGCCCGACCCATGCTTTCAAAGTTTAAGCTTCTTATATTATGTCTTGGTGCGAGGCTGCGTCGGTTATGAAGGACATGATAAGTCCAGCTCCATAACCCGAGGATCTAGAGATCCGGGATCCGGCCTCGAAGAGGATCCGGACATTGAGTGGAGCTAATCGGCGGGGTGTTCCACCAGCTCAGCATGGATAATGCTCTAATCGCCATTACGGTGACTACCGGACTATATTCGGCTTCCGGTGATTGTGACCAAAGTCTCGACACCATTATCTCTTCCTTGCTCATTTCGACCTTCGCATACGATGGTGTTTTGCGAGAAGCGCCTTCAAAGCGGGAAGCGAAACCAGCATGACGGTGACCAACAAAAGGCGATCCGGACCGGTTGGCGAGAAGAGGCTTGGCCTTGGACTGAAAGCGTCATTGCAAAGGTATAGCTCACGATTCATTATTTGGAGCAACGTTCTAAAAGCGTTTGAGTGCTCATGGCTTTTTGTAGGAGAAAAGCGCCCATGAACTGCGGGCGTGGAGGTTCCAATCCACCTCTACCAGCGAGGCTCCGGCACTGTGCGGGGGAAAGCGGCGCAAAGCGCGAGCGAACCTCCTCAATGGAGGATGCCGAGAGGCATCCACCACCAAGTGCGAGGTGGAGGCGCCATGAAACATAGGCGCCGCCGAACGTATTCGTGGCGTGCTTCTCCTCGAGGCGTTGAATGCCTTTAGCAGAGGGGGCGCACCTCTGTGCTGCTCAAGATGGTTTTACGAGCCACGAACAATATGTAAAAGACATACGGGTAAGAGAATTTAACAGTTATATATTCGGTAGCCCCGAGACTTAATGTAGTTATGTTAACTGATTTAAGGATTATTTGAAGCAGGATCTTCTTGAGAAGAATACCCAACTGTCTCGGGGCTGCAAGAGTGCAAGGCCCAACTTGAGGCCGCGCACTACTGCAGGAGGAAACAGAGATCCCTCCTAGTAACACATTTTTTAAAATATAAGCGTTGTGCGGCTTGCGCATAAGTCTAATAATGACATTGCGAGGTGCTGCGGACAAGATCTGGGTGGCAAGAACTCTGCGCCGGTGAAGGCGGCGAGAGGTGCTGAATAGAGTGCAGCGGAAAGGAACAAGCTCGGGATGCCTCGCCCAGCTTGGAGAAGAGCTGAAAGGTGTTAGGGCGGTATGCAGCTCCGTTAAGGAGAATCGGTGACCGTCGTGGCATCTATAGTAAGTGCTAAGCAAACTCCTTTGAAAAGAAGAGTTGGCGAGGAAGTCAATTGACAAAATATATGCGTAGGTATACTCACGCAGTCGCCTGCGGAGGAGATGCCCGTATCAGCGGGTGATCAACTTCGAACTGTTGCGGCTGCTCGAGCGAGTTCGCGACGATGGTGGCGTCGTTCGGGCTTTATGGCGGCCCTTTCCCTGCCGAAGGCCTTGGGAGCTTCGAAGAAGCTTGAGGAATCGGCTGCGCTTCGTTTGTGGAAGATTTGACTGCCGCCAAGGTGCCGAGGAGGCTTGGGCCATGGTGAAGGCAGCGGTACAAGAAGGCGGATCCCAACCACATGGCGAGTCGGACCTATGGGGCCCGATGGGAAGGAGATCCTGTGAGTTTAGTATCTGGCCAAGTAGAGTTGGCCGCTAAATTTTCCCAGCGGACTGTAAATTAGACAGACTGTTAGGCGGGATTAAGGAGGAATCTGATCGATGGATTTGACAATGTATTTTAAAATGACATGTGAAATGCCTTCTAGCGGATTGTAGATCGTTTGTCTTTGCCGACCTTTTAAGCTTCAACCTCGGGACCCTAGAGTCGGAGTGTGTCGAATACCTTTTGGTTAGAAACAACGGGGTATGCATGGAGACCCGAGCGTGGGGTCATCGATGCTTTATCGGACAAGTGCCCAACTAGTTATTTTATATTACATGGTTAGTAGAAACATCTTCGGGGAGAATAGTTCCGTTAAGGGTTCCTTTCCTGGGAGGCATGCCCTAAAGTGCATGTGCGGACTGCGAAAAAAGAGAAAAACATCTGGGGCAGATAAATAAATAGGTAAAAAATCATCTTTCTAGTCACCGACCGAATATTCCTTTAAAACGCTAGCTTTCGGCTTCACCGGTCGAGGTACACATCCGGTGACCCAGCGATAACAATCGCGAGAGGTGCTCCTTTACCTCCTAGCGAACAATCGGGAACATAGGGGTAAGCCACAGGAGCGAACAACCCAGCTTGGCCAAAACTTAAGTCATGTCGATGCATATAATGGTGAGTAAAAGGTACATGTGGAAGCTTGACACATGTCCTAGGCATAAAGCCCTTAGAATTGAGCTTCTAGAAAAAAGCCCCGGGTATAATGAGTGCGGATGGCACATCAAGTATGTCGAACAATGCATAAGTAGGCCCTTAAGGGCTATTTAGGAAAAGGGTTAAGAGAAGAAAGAGAAACAAAAGACAGCTGAAGTGTAAAAATTTAGGCGGGGAAGGGGCGAACTCTTAATCGGCGCTAGGCATAGAATCTTGAATGCGGGCTGCGTTCCATGGGTTCGGCTCGAGTCGGTTGTCGATGCATTTCATAGGCGGTATGCTCCGCGGTCGGGACTTGATCGATAATGAAGGGCCCTCCCATTTGGGCTTGAGCTTGTCCTTTTCTTGTCAAGCGAGCGTAGAACTAGTTCATAGCGTTGTAAGTCTTGGCCCGTGCTTCTACGCTTTGATATCTTGAGCCTGCTTGCGATAGAATCGGAGCGAGCCTTGGCGGCGTCGCGTTCTTCCTCAATGCATCAAGCTGTCCTGCCGATCCAGCTCGGCTTCTCTTTCTTCATACATGCGCTTTTCGAGGTGAGTCATGAATAGCGTCATGACGAGCGCCTCTGCGCCGTATACCATAAAAATGGAGTGAATCGGTGGGGCGGTTGGGCGTTGTTCACAGCCCCCAGAGTACAGAGTCGAGCTCCTCTACCCAGTGCGTGTCAGATTTCGTAAGTGACCGCACTAGTATGGGTTTAATGCCGCTCATTATTAGACCGTTCGCTCGTTCCACTTGACCGTTGGTTTGAGGATGATAGACTGAGGCATAATCGAGCTTAATGCCCATATTTTTGGACCATGATTTAACCACGTCGACCGTGATGTTCGTGCCGTTATCGGTGATGATGCTGAGGGGGACACCATAACGGTGTACTACCCCGGAGATAAAGTCTATCACTGGTCCGGACTCTGCGTTTTCTTGGCTTGGCCTCTATCCATTTGGTGAATTTATCCACCATGACCAATAGGTACCTTTGCTTGTGGATTCCCCTTTAAGGGGTCCAACCATGTCAAGCCCCGGACTATGACGGCGGGGTAATGGGTATAGTTTTGAGGCGGTGGGTGGCATATGGCTCTGATGAGCAAAGAGCTGACAACCGACGCATCTTTGGACTAAGTCCTGAGCATCTGCCCGGGCCGTCGGCCAATAAAATCATGTACGAAAAGCCTTTCCTACAAGGGCCCGAGCTGCTGCGTGGTGTCCGCCTAGTCCGGCATGAATTTCAGCCAAGAGGTTTGGCCCTTCCTCTTCGGAGATACACCTTTGAAGGACTCCGGTTGTGCTTTTCTTATAAAGTTCCCCCTCATCAACCTTGTAGGCTTTAGATCGCCGGACTATGCAGCGGGCCTCATTTTGGTCTTTGGGAAGTTCCTGCCTAAGCAAGTAGGCTAGGAATGGTTCTGTCCATGGGGCGATTACTGCCATTATGTCGTGGGCTAAAGGTGTTATGTCATCTGCTGAATCGCCGGTTGGCGCGGTTTTTTCTGGTTTGTCATTTCTGGGCTCCTCTTCCCATAGTACGGATGG
Organism: Aegilops speltoides; assembly: GCA_021437245.1. Lineage (NCBI taxonomy): Eukaryota > Viridiplantae > Streptophyta > Magnoliopsida > Poales > Poaceae > Aegilops > Aegilops speltoides. The sequence continues at coordinate 21,896 of JAHHZJ010003520.1, forward strand.
CTTGAAGAGCCGTTCCAAGAAGATGTTTGGAGGGACAGCGTCACGTTTTGCGCCGATGCGTGCCTTTGTAAGTCGAAAGCCGCCCACTATTGGACTAAGCACTAGTGCGGCTGGTGCTCGGGCTGTTCGGAATTTAGGTTCGTCGCTGGTGTTGAAGGTGATGGCTGTGTCGCTCCATGGATTTGTTGTTGCTACTTGGTAGACTTGGTGAGGCCTTGGATTATTCGTTTCCGCATATTATTTGATCACGAAGGTCTCGAAGACTGTTGATACCGTGCGGTATTGTTGGAGTGGTTTTGGGGCTAAAGCTCCTCGCCACTTTGGCCACCTGCCGTAATATCCAACATGCTCGAAGGCTATGTGTTGGGACGGCGCCCTCTGTACTGTGAATTTTACAGGGTCCGCTAAGCCATCCCTCTAGTATGGTTCCGTGCCCTCTATGGGGTTTTTGCTTCTTGATTTTTGTATCTAGGGCCTGAGTGTAATGCACCCTTTTGTTGCGGACTAGGGTTGTATTCGGGGCCGGATTGTCCCAAAACTGATTTTCGGTTTTCCGGAAACTCTCCATCGCCTGATACTTTCGTACTATGGGCCTTGATCGGCGAAGCGTGTAATTTCTGACGGTGATGGCGTTCAATATCCTTGTCCGTGCAATTATTGCAAAAATTGAGATTGCGTTTTCCTCTCGGCGTCCTTTATCCTGTCCATAACCGGGAGAATCGGCCCGATAGTGATGTCTTTGTTTAGCGGGCTCTTGCCGTATTAGAGATAGATCGCATATGCAGGCGGGTGGGTGGAATAAAGTCCGGAACCCTACCGTCTCAAGGCTTGAAGGCCGTGAAGTTTCCAAATTTGGAAGCTTGGATTGCTGGGCGTTGTCCAGCGAGTCGATCCGATGCGACTTTAAGTTCGATTGCTTGACCAAAGTCCGTCCCTCCTCGGGAATCCGGCATGGAGGTTGGAAGCCGGACATGACTAATTTTCAATGCGGGAGAAGAGTCGCCACATTGTTCCTCTACCAACTGCGGCGTGGTGGGTGACACAGGGAGAGTTAATCTCTCGGATCGGTTTTAAGCCCAATCTGATTGTAGTCGTGCGCGACTCGAGGCGGCGTCACGATCAAAGCTCGTTGACGGGCGAGAGCTCTATTGGATCAGCCGCTCGGCGAATTCGAGCTGGCGTGAAGATCGCTTTTGCGACTTGAAAGTCTTTGTCGAGCGGTGGCGGACGGCGGTCATAAGAAAACCACCTAGCGGATAGTTTGGCGGCCAAGGCCCCTTTAAGCGAAAATACCGTCCTTGAAGGCGGGTGGAGCATCCTTCCTATCGGTGGCACGGAGGAACTCTCAATGAAAGCACCAATGTCGGTGTCAAAGCGGCGGATCTCGGGTAGGGGTCCCGAACTGTGCGTCTAGGCGGATGGTAACGAGGAGGCAAGGGACACGATGTTTTACCCAGTTCGGGCCCTCTTGATGGAGGTAAAACCCTCGTCCTGCTTGATTAATATTGATGATATGGGTAGTACAAGAGTGGATCTACCACGAGATCAAGGAGGCTAAACCTAGAAGCTAGCCTATGGTATGATTGTTGTAATGGATGTTATGTCCTCGGACTAAAACCCTCCGGTTTATATAGACACGGAGAGGGCTAGGGTTACAGTCGATTACAATGGTAGGAGATCTATATATCCGTATCGCCAAGCTTGCCTTCCACGCCAAGGAAAGTCCCCTCCGAACACGGGACGGAGTCTTCAATCTTGTATCTTCGTAGTCTTGGAGTCCGTCGGACGATGATAGTCTGGATGTCCGGACACCCCCTAGTCCAGGACTTCCTCAGCGTGGATGAGAGAGGTCGATCTCTTGTAATGGACGGCGGCGTCGGGGTATCAGCTCCGGCAGTGGAGGAGGACGGCGGTGGATGGGGTGGCGGACGGCGAGACGAGGAGGAGGTGGGGTGGAGAGGTGTTTTGGCGCCCACAGATCGAATGGAAGCGGAGGTAGAGAGGAAGGGAACCATGTATTTAGAGGCGCTTGTCTCAAATCGAGAAATTTACAAACTTAGCCCCGTTTCAAATTTCTACTACATCGAGCAACATTAGTCGGTTGGGGATAGGGCGGTAATCTCGCATACACGAATATTTGCCAATGAGAGTTCGTTTTTGGCGCCCACCGTGTATGAATATGAATCGGGGAGGGCGTCGATTTGGCGGAGGACACTGTGTTTTTCGCCCCGTGTATGAATCCGGGTAAGAGGCGGTTCGTCACGTTTGGGTGAAAGTGCAAACCTACCCTATCGAAACCTATAGAAATCCAGCGAGATAGGCTTTGCGTGGCGAGGATAGGCGGTAGTGATTTCCATCTTGCAGATTTTGGTTTGGTGATTCTGCGACTTTCCCGCTTCGTTCAACTTTTGCAGAGTGCACGTTTACCGTGCCAACTCAATTCGAATCCTGTTTGTATTCTATTTTTTCCAGGTGGGATCCATTTTCAATTGGAATTACATTCTATATACATCATTTATATATATATACTTTCAAAAGCACAACACCATTTATACATAAATATGGTTTACAAATGGCATGATCTCACATTCATAAGGTTGTATCCATCAATTTGGATTTTCAAATATTTGAAACACTTTATGTTGAAATCAATGTATGCATTCCTCGCTTCTTGTCTCCAATTAATGTGTATTTCATGCGGGTTTTTACTTCTCAAACATGTATAATGTGTTTCACAGGCGCAATATATAGTGTAATCCCGTTTAGACATTAATTGCATATAAACCATGCATTGGTTGTAATTAATGAATCTATGGATCACCAATATTGATAAACTATATAAAATTACACGTGTGCCCAAATTCAAATGAATATGCATGTTTGATACACCAATTTGCATTATGATATTATCGATGTCGTGATCTCGGTTTAAATATTTGAATCCTTTAATCCGGATATTAGTCTCATATAGCTATCACTCATGCTTATATAGGACTATCTCTCTGGACCTATACGCCTTCATCGTCTCTCAAGTATCTCTTGAAGGAAATATGCCCTAGAGGCAATAATAAAGTTATTATTTATTTCCTTATATCATGATAAATGTTTATTATTCATGCTAGAATTGTATTAACGGAAACATAATACATGTGTGAATATATAGACAAGCAGTGTCACTAGTATGCCTCTACTTGACTAGCTTGTTAATCAAAGATGGTTATGTTTCCTAACCATGAACAAGGAGTTGTTATTTGATTAACAAGGTCACATCATTAGTTGAATGATCTGATTGACTTGACCCATTTCATTAGCTTAGCACTTGATCGTTTAGTATGTTGCTATTGTTTCCTTCATGACTTATACATGTTCCTATGACTATGAGATTATGCAACTCCGTTTACGGAGGAACACTTTGTGTGCTACCAAGCGTCTAGCGTAATGGGTGATTATAAAGGTGCTCTCTGGTGTCTCGAAGGTACTTGTTGAGTTGGCGTATTTGAGATTAGGATTTGTCCTCCGAATGTCGGAGAGGTATCTCTGGGCCCTCTCGGTAATACACATCACTTAAGCCTTGCAAACATTTCAACTAATGAGTTAGTTGTGAGATGATGTATTATGGAGCGAGTAAAGAGACTTGCGTAGCGAGATTGAACTAGGTATTGGATCCGACAATCGAATCTCGGGCAAGTAACATACCGATGACAAAGGGAACAACGTATGTTGTTGTGCGGTTTGACCGATAAAGATCTTCGTAGAATATGTAGGAACCAATATGGGCATCAGGTCCGCTATTGGTTATTGACGGAGACATGTCTCGGTCATGTCTACGTGTTCTCGAACCGTAAGTCCATGCGCCTAAGGTTTCGATAGCGAGTTATATTATGAGTTTATGTATTTTGATGTACGAAGGTTGTTGAGTCCGGATATGATCACGGACATGACGAGAGTCTCGAAATGGTCGAGACATAAAGATTGATATATTGGACGGATATATTTGGAGACGGAAAGGTTCGGAGAAGTTTGGAGCTCGGGAGGTTACGGAACCCCGGGAGGTATATGGGCCTTATTGGGCCCATGTAGGAGGAAGAGAGAAGGAGCAAGGGAGGCGCGCCCCAAAGCCAATCGAATTGGGAGGGGCCGCCCCTTTCCTTTCTCCTTCCCCTCTCTTCCTTCCTACTACTAGTACTACTTCCTAATACTAGTACTCCTTCCTTCCCCTCCAAATAAGATAAGGAAAGAGAAACCTACTTGGAGTAGGTTTCCCCTCCCTATGGCGGCGCCCACAGGCCGGCCACCTCCTCCCTCCCTCCTTTATATCACGGGGTAGGGGCACCCTAGGACACACAAGTTGATCATTGAGATCGTTCCTTAGCCGTGTGCGGTGCCCCCTCCACGATATTACACCTCGGTCATATTGTGGCGGTGCTTGGCGAAGCCTGCGGCAGGAGAACATCAAGATCGTCCTGCCGTCGTCTTGTGGAACTCCCCTCGGGCCTCTCTTGGATTGGAGATCGAGGTGCGTCATCGAGCTGTCTGGCGTGTCAAGAACTTCGGAGGTGCAGAATGCGGTGCTTGGATCGGTTGGACGGGGAGGGCGTCGACTACTTCCTCTACATTGCGTCAGCGCTTCCGCTTGATCTCTGAGTGCGTAGACAACACTCTTCCTCTCGTTGCTATGCATCACCATGATCTTGCGTGTGCGTGGAAATTTTTGAAATTACTACATTCCCCAGCAGTGGCATCCGAGCCTAGGTTTTTATGGTTTGATGTTATATGCACGAGTAGAACACAAGTGAGTTGTGGGCGATATAAGTCATCTTGCTTACCAGCATGTCATACTTTGGTTGGCGGTATTGTTGGATGAAGCGGCCCGCACCGACATTCAGCGTCAGCTTCTGGCGAGACTGGTTTTACCGTTGTGCTTTGCACACGGTGACTAGCGGTGTCTGTTTCTCCAACTTTAGTTGAACCGAGTGTGCTCGCCCGGTCCTTGCGAAGGTTAAAACAGCACCAACTTGCGAACTATCGTTGTGGTTTTTGATGCGTGGTAAGGGCGGTTCTTGCTCAGCCCGTAGCAGCCACATAAAATTTGCGACAACAAAGTAGAGGAAGTCTAACTTGTTTTTGCGGGGCATGTTGTGATGTGATATGGTGAAGGCGTGATAAGATATAAGTTGTTGTATGAGATGATCATGTTTTGTTGAAGTTATCGACTGGCTGGCGAAGCCCTATGGATGTCTCTTTGTTGCATAAGATGCAAGTGCCAAATAATTGCTTTACTTTATCGCTATACGATAGCAATAGTTGCAAGAGCAATGTTGGTGAGACAACCATGTGATGACACATTGATATAGATCAAGATGATGAAGATCATGGTGCGTGCCGGTGACGATAGATATCATGACAGTACATTGGAGATGGAGATCAAAGGCGCAAGATGATCATGGCCATATCATGTCACATATTTTGATTGCATATGATGTTTATCTATTATACATCTTATTCTTGCTTTGATTGGCGGTAGCATTTTAAGATGATCTCTCACTAAAATTATCAAGAAGTGTTCTCCTGAGTATGCACGTTGCCAAAGTTAAATGCGTGCGAGACACCGCGTGATGATCGGGTGTGATAAGCTCTCGATCCATCTACAGCGGGTGCAAGCCAGTTTTGCACCTTGAATACTCAGGTTATACTTGCGAGCCTAGCATATGCAGATATGGCCTCGGAACACGGAGGCTGAAAGGTCGGCGTGAATCATATAGTAGATATGATCAACATAGTGATGTTCACCATTGAAAACTACTCCATCTCACGTGATGATCGGTCATGGTTTAGTTGATTTGGATCACGTAATCACTTAGATGACTAGAGATGTACGTCTAAGTGGGAGTTCTTAAGTAATATGATTAATTGAACTTAAATTTATCATGAACTTAGTCTGCACTACTGAGGAATCCAGTACTTTGCCGTCGCCATGGCGGACGGCAAAACATGGATGGTGACGGACAAACCACTTTGCCGTCCGCGTGAGCGACAAACAGATGGCAGCAAAGCCAGGGGACGATAAACAGGTCCTTTGCGTGCACTTTCTACGAGCGGCGGACGGCAAAGAGCCCTTTGCCTCAGCGGCGAGCGGCAAGAGGGGATGGCAAAATGTTGCCCGTCCGCCGGCGTTACTCCGTTAAGCGGCTAACGGCGGCCTTTGCCGTCCGCGCGACGGCAACAAATTTGTGAAACCTCTTTGCCGTCCGCCGGTGGCGTCAACAATCGTCGGCGCCGTTTTTCTTTGCCGTCGACTTTTCTTTGCCGTCCGCTTTTCTTTGCCGTCGACTTTTCTTTGCCGTCGCGCGGTAGGCAAATTGACCAAATAGTTCATCCGGGAACCACAATTGGTATCACGTGCCTCCTTTGCCGTCTGCCACCGGCGGCAAAGGGTCTTTACCGTCACTTGCAGAATGACAAAAACACCTGCTTGCCTCTTTTTGTTCTGTTTTTCTTATATCCAACAATTATCACAACAAAAAATTCACAGCACATATATATCAATCACATAAGTATCCAGCACATATATATCCAACATAATAAATATCCAGCACATATATATCCATCCATACATACATAGTAGGTTGCACATAGTTCCATCGATCCATACATATTACAATATGCAAAGTTTCATCATAGCGAAGCGAGAATACAAGAAGTGCATCAAAGGAAAAAATAGGAAAAAGCAAGCAATCCATCATAGGAAGGTGGCTTAGTGAAGTGAATGAAACACGCAAAATGACAAATAAGAAAGTTAGAAAAAGAAGACTAGAAGAAGAATTAGACTAGAAGAAAAAGAATAGAAGAAGAAGACTAGAAGAAGAAGTATATGCCATATATTAGCTAACTTAGGTGAAATGTATGGTTTATGAGCTAACCTAGGTGAAATGGGTAGTTTATGAGCTATCCTAGGTGAAATGGATCATTTTGGAGCTAAGTTAGGTGAAATGGGTGGTTTATGAGCAAACCTAGGTGAAATGGGTGGTTTATGAGCAAACCTAGGTGAAATGAGTTGTTTATGAGCAAACCTAGGTGAAATGGGTGGTTTATGAGCTAAGTTAGGTGAAATGAGTGGTTTATGAGCAAACCTAGGTGAAATGGGTGGTTTATGAGCTAAGTTAGGTGAAATGAGTGGTTTATGAGCAAACCTAGGTGAAATTGGTGGTTTATGAGCTAACCTAGGTGAAATAGGTTGTTTATGAGCTAACCTAGGTGAAATGGGTCATTTATGAGCTAACCTAGGTGAAATTGGTGGTTTATGAGGTAACCTAGGTGAAATGGGTGGTTTATGAGCTAACCTAGGTGAAATTGATCATTTTGGAGCTAACTTAGTTGAAATGGGTGGTTTATGAGCTAACTAAGGTGAAATGCCACGTTTTGAGCTAACTAAGGTAAAATGGATTGTTTTGAGCTAACTTAGGTGAAATGGGTCATTTGGAGCTAACCTAGGTGAAATGGGTCATTTTGGAGCTAACCATGGTGAAATGAGTCATTTTGGAGGAAAAAGCTAACTCTAGGTCATTATGGTAAGCATATTGGAGGAAATAAAGCTAAGTCTAGGTCTTTATGCATTTGTTAAGCAAAACACTAGAAACTTACCGTGATCACGGAGGTGTAGGAGCCCAATTTGGAGTCGCGCCAGTGGTGGAGAATGGCGGGCTGGCTCGCGCCGATGGTGGAGAAGGATTGTGCGATCGTTTACGGAGTTAAGCTGCACCAAAGATCATTTCAATGTCTCATTAGCATTATGACACATAAATGTTAAGACTAGCAAGTAATGTGCATTCAAATTAAACTCACCGTGCTCCCGGGAGCAATCACGGCATCGGCGGAGGCGATCGGCCGGACTTCTCGCACCTGATTGCACATTTGGTTTCTATGAGAGTCATACTAGTTAGTAATGAGACTCAAATGTTAAGACTAGCAAATGTCTGCAGAATGAACTTACCACAAGGAGCTCGTACATGGCCCTTGCACGCATGTCATTCGTGCCCTCTCCTCCTCCAACATCTTTGTCGTCTTCTCCTCCAACTCCGCTGCCTCTCGCTTGCGCCTCCTTGAAGTTTCTCCGTTCTATCTCTCTCCTCTGAATAGCAGCCTGCAACACCACTCACATGACCATTTGTAATCATTGATGGAGCGCACACAATGCAATGGAGAAAGATAGCTGAGTAAGTATAACAACCTTGATGGCAAGTTGGATTGGCCGTTCACGAGCCTTATCTCGGGGGCGGAGCTCATTGGCGCCTTGATCTCCGGGAGAGTCATAGGACAACGGATAAGTCCATCTCCCATGGCGGGCGCCATGGTACCTCCTTTACCGGATATCATCAGCAGCTCTGTATCAATGGGACCCTTGCTCGGGTTGAAGTCCTTCCCTTTCCTCGCCTTCCCTTGATCTCTATATTGCACGAGCTTCTCGTGGGATGAGATGTTGGTGAAGTTCTTTGGATCATCGAGTCGAGACGGAAGAATGCCTTGACTTTCTTGTAAGGGCCTTTGTGGGCCATGGCATACAGGTCGTACACCTCGGCACATTATCCTCCTTATGGTAGCGTGCACGAAAGAGAGAAACAAAGTAAATTAGTAATTAAAGGGTTAAAGCTAGCATGATGAATGAATTGCATGAATCATGAAGCAAACCACATACCAGTTCATCCGTCTTGAAATAAGTTGGAGCTGCCTTGATGGTGTAGGGAATTGAGGTGCTGTTTGAAGTCGGGGTCGAGGTGTCGATGTCGATGTCGGGGTAGTGCCGTGTCGGTGTCGAGGTGTTGTTTGAGTCGAGGTGCCGTGTCGGTGTCGAGTGTCGGGTCGGGCTCGGGGTGGAGTGTCGGGTCAGGCTCGGGGGGTGGAGTGTCGGGGTCGGGGTCGGGGTGTCGGGGTCGGGGTGTCGGGGTCGGGGTGTCGGGGTCGGGGTCTCGGGGTCGGGGTGTGTCGTGTCGGGGTGCCGGGTCGGGGTCTTTTTTCCTTTTCTTCTTCTTCCTCTTCTTCCTTTTCTTCCTTTTCTTCCTTTTTTCCTTCTTCTTCTTCTCCTCCTCTCCTGTTTTTCTTCTTCTTCTTCCTCAATTCTTCTTTTTTCTTCTCCTCCTCCTCTTCTTCTTCTTCCTTTCCTTTTTCCTCTTCTTCTTCTCCTCCTCTCTGTTTTTTCTTCTTCTTCTTCCTCTTCTTCTTTTTCTTCTCCTCCTCCTCCTCTTCTTCTTCCTTTCCTTTTCCTCTTCTTCTTCTCCTCCTCTCCTGTTTTTTCTTCTTTCTTCTTTTCTTTCCTAAAACTGAACTAAACCTAAAACTAAACCTAAATCTAATCTAAGCATAAACCTAGAACTAAAAAACAGAAGAAAAAAAGGAAAAACTAAATCTATACCTAAAACTAAACTAAAACTAAACCTAAACCTAAAACTAAAACTAAATCTAAACTAAACATAAACCTAAACATAAATCTAAGCAGAAAAAAAAAAGAGAGGTAGAGCTCACTGGGCGGCGGAGGAGGTGGCCGGTGGAGGAGGAGGGGCGGCTGGGCGGCCTTGATCCCGAGGCGGTGAGGCATGAGGGCAGGCGCCGAGGCTGAGGCGGGTGAGGCTGACAGGCGAGGCGGCGGTGGGCAGCGGCACCAGGCGGTGATGCGGGGGGCAGGTCGCCGGGGAACTGGGTGGCGAGGCAAGCGAAGCGGCAGTGGGAATGTGTGAGGCAGCGGTGGGGTGTGAGGCGGCAGGCGGCGAGGCTGAGGCGGTGGGGTTGGTCTGACAGGCGGTGTGAAAGAGATAGAGAGAGGGGGTGTGGGGGCGCCGTTAACGTTACGTGGGGCCCTCTCTCTTTGCCGTCCGCCAAACTTTGCCGTCCGCCTTCTTGCTCTTTGCCGTCCGCTAGCGGACGGCAAAGAAAAAGAAACGATAGGTTTTTTGCAGCTCGTCGGTGGGGCCCCTCCTCTTTGCCGTCCGCTAGGCGATGGCAAAGAATCTTTACCGTCGACTAGCGGACGGACAAAAGAAGCAACTGATAACAAATTTAGTCTTTGCCATCGGCGATGCTTTGCCGTCTGCTTTTGCTGGCTGATGGCAAAAACTTCTTTACCGTCATAGCGGGACTGAAAAACTGGCGAATGCAAACTAGCTGATTCGATAGTCTGGTAGTATTTTGCAAATTATGTTGTAGATCAATAGCTCGTGTTGTTGCTTTCATATGTTTGTTTTGATATGTTCCTAGAAAACAGTGTTGAAAAATGTTAGTAGCAATGTTGCGGATTTGATCCGTGATCGAGGTTAATCCTCATTGCTGCCTGGAAGAATTATGTCCTTGATGCACGCTAGGTAGCGGACCTATTGCAAGAAGCGGATGTAGACATTATGAGCGTTTGGCTAGCTCAATATGATGACTACTTGATAGTTTAGTGCACCATGTAGCGGCTTAGAATCGGGACTTCAAAGGCGTTTTGAGCGTCATGGACCATATGAGATGTTCGGAGATTGAAGTTAATATTTCCAGCAAATACCGAGTTGAGAGATATGAAGTCTCTAACAAGTTCTATAGCTAAAAGATGGAGGAGAATCGCTCAACTAGTGAGCATGTGCTCAGGTATGCAGGTACTTCAATCGCTTGAATCAAGTGGGAGTTAATCTTCGGATAAGATAGTGATTGACAGAATTCTCTAGTCACCATCACTAAGTTACTAGAACTTCGTGATGAACTATAGTATGCAAGGGATGGCGAAAGCGATTCCCGAGCTCTTACGTGATGTTGAAATCGGCGAAGGTAGAAATCAGAAAAGAGCATCAAGTGTTGATTGACAAGACCACTAGTTTCAAGAGAAGGGCAAAGGGAAAGAAAGGGAACTTCAAGTGGAAAGAAAAGCAAGTTGTCACTCCTACAAAAAAGCCCAAAGCTGGACCATAGCTTTGGCCGAGTGTTTACTGCAAAGGAAATAGTCCTTTGGAAGCGGAAATGCCCTGAATATTTGGTGGATAAGAAGGATGGCAAAGTGAACAAGGGTATATTTGATATCTGATTATTGATGTGTGCCTTACTAGTGTTTATAGTAGCCCACAGTATTTGATACATGTTAGGTTGCTAAGATTAGTAACTTCGAAGCAGGAGATTCTGAGAATAAGCAGAGACTAGTTGAAGGAAAGTGGCGATAAGTGTTGGAAGTAGTTCCAAGATTGATATGATCATCATCGCACCTCCCTATACTTTCGGGTTTAGTGTTAAACCTAAATAAATGTTATTTGGCGTTTGCGTTGAGCATGAATATGATTTGATCATGTTTATTGCAATCGATTATTCATTTAAAGTCGAGAGAATAATTGTTGTTACATTTACATGAATAAAACCTTCAATGGTCATACACCCAATGAAAATAGTTTATTGGATCTCGATCATAGTGATACACATATTCATAATATTGATGCCAAAAGATGCAAAGTTAATAATGATAGTGCAACTTATTTGTGCACTTGCCGTTTGAGTCATATCGGTGTAAAGCGCATGAAGAAACTCCATAAAGATGGATTTTCGGAATCACTTGGTTATGAATCATTTGATGCTTGTGAACCGTGCCTTTTGGGCAAGATGACTAAAACTCCGTTCTTCGGAACAATGGAACGAGCTGCTGACTTGTTGGAAATAATACATACTGATGTATGCAGACCAATGAGTATGAAGGCTCGTAGCAAGTATCATTATTTTCTGACCTTCACAAGATGATTTGAGCAGATATGGGTATATCTACTTGATGAAACATAAGTCTGAAATAGTTGAAAGGTTCAAAGAATTTCAGAGTGAAGTGGAAAATCATCGTAACAAGAAAATAAAGTTTCTGCGATTTGATCGCAGAGACAAATATTTGAGTTATGAGTTTGGTCTTCATATAAAACAATGTGGAAGAGTTTCACAGTTCACGTCACCTGGAACACCACAACGTTATGGTGTGTCCGAACGTCGTAACCGCACTTTATTGGATATGGCGCGATCTATGATGTCTCTTACTGATTTACCAATATTATTTTGGGGTTATGCATTAGAGACAGCTGCATCACATTAAAAGGGCACCATCTAAATCCGTTGAGACGACAACATATGAACTGTGGTTTAGCAAGAAACCCAAGTTATCGTTTCTTAAAGTTTGGAGTTGCGATGCTTATATGAAAAAGTTTTTCAACCTGATAAGCTCGAACCCAAATCGGAGAAGTGCGTCTTCATAGAATACCCAAAGGAAACTATTGGGTAATCCTTCTATCACAGATCCGAAGGCAAAACATTCGTTGCTAAAAATGGATCCTTTCTAGAGAAGGAGTTTCTCTCGAAAGAAGTGAGTGGGAGGAAAGTAGAGCTTGATAAGGTAATTGTACCATCTCCCTTATTGGAAAGTAGTTCATCACAGAAATCAGTTCCAGTGATTCCTACACCAATTAGTGAGGAAGTTAATGATAATGATCATGAAACTTCAGATCAAGTTGCTACCGAATCTCGTAAGTAAACTAGAGTGAGATCAGCACGAGTGGTGCGGTAATCCTGTTACGGAAGTCATGTAACTAGACCATGATGAACCTACGAACTATGAGGAAGCGATGATGAGCCAGATTCACGAAATGGCTTGAGGCCATGAAATCGAGATGAGATCCATGTATGAGAACAAAGTGTGGACTTTGGTGGAGTTGCCCGATGATCGGCAAGCCATAGAAAATAAATGGATCTTCAAGAGGAAGGCGGACGTTGATAGTAGTGTTACTATCTACAAAGCTCGACTTGTCGAAAAGGTTTTGACAAAGTTCAAGGTGTTGACTACGATGAAATTTTATCACTCGTGGCGATGCTTAAATCTGTCCAAATCATGTTAGCAATTGCGCATTTTTATGAAATCGGCAAATGGATAAACAAAACTACATTCCTTAATGGATTTAAAGAAGAGTTGTATATGATGCAACTTTGAAGGTTTTGTCAATCCTAAAGGTCTTGACAAAATCATAGCTCAGCGATCCATCTATGGTGGTGCAAGCATCTCGGAGTTGGAATATACGCTTTGATAAGTTGATCAAAGCATATAGTTTATCTGGACTTGTAGTGAAGCTGTATTTACTAGAAAGTGAGTGGGAGCACTACAACATTTCGATAAGTATATGTGAATGACATATTGTTGATCGGAAATAATGTAGAATTATACGCAAAGCATAAAGGAGTGTTTGGAAGGAGTTCTTTAAAATAAAGACCTCGGTAAAGCTACTTACATATTGAGCATCAAGATCTATTGAGATAGATCAAGGCGGCTTGATAAGATTTTCAATGAGTACATACCTTGACAAGATTTTGAAGTAGTTCAAAATGGAGCAGTCAAAGAAAGAGTTCTTGCCTATGTTACAAGGTGTGAAATTGAGTAAGACTCAAAACCCGACCACGGCGAGAAGATAAAAAGAGAATGAAAGTCATTCCTATGCCTTGGCCATAGGTTCTATAAAGTATGCCATCTTGTGTACGGATCTATTGTATACCCTGCCTGAGTTTGGCAAGGGGTACAATAGTGATCTAGGAGTAGATCACTAGACAGCGGTCAAAATTATCCTTAGTGAAATAAGGATATGTTTCTCGATTATGGAAGTGACAAAGGTTAAATGCGTAAAGGGTTACGTCGATGCAAGTTTTGACACCGATCTGGATGACTCTAAGTCTTGATCTAGATACATATTGAAAGTGGGAGCAATTAGCTAGAGTAGCTCCGTGCGAGCATTGTAGACATAAAAAATTGCAAAATACATAGCGGATCTGAATGTGAAAGACCCGTTGACTAAGATTCTCTCACAAGCAAAACATGATCACACCTAAGTACTCTTTGGGTGTTAATCACATAGCGATGTGAACTAGATTACTGAATCTAGTAAACCCTTTGGATGTTGGTCACATGGTGATGTGAACTATGGGTGTTAATCACATGATGATGTGAACTATCGATGTGAATCACATGGTGATGTGATCTAGATTATTGACTCTAGTGCAAGTGAGAGACTGAAGGAAATATGCCCTACAGGCAATAATAAAGTTATTATTTATTTCCTTATATCATGATAAATGTTTATTATTCATGCTAGAATCTTATATTTACTAATTGGAGGCACCTTTCAAGTCTTCTCATCAATCCACATCATTAACATTAATTACACCGTTGGATTGTAGAATTTATGTTCGGGATTAAAGGAAAACATCGTAACATAGATGGTCGGATGTGCCATAAAAAAACCATATGACCGCATTATAATGTTAGTGCAACAAAAGAAAAAATAAAGCATCCATCCGTGTTACGGAAAGAAAAGGCAAGTCTCTTACCATAAAGAGTCTAATCCAATCCTTAAAAAAGTCGAGTCCAACATAAAGAGGAAAACTTCACCATGCAGCGAGTCACCGCAAAAGCCATGCCCAAGAATAAAATATTCTGCTGATTAAACTCTAGCTGGACTCCTATCGTGATTGCTGCCTCCTGCCCTTTCAATCATGCTCTCTATGGCTGATGGCGCTGATTTTCTCTTTCAAGTCAAGTCTTTCGGTTCTCCTAATATATTTTCCTTTTATCCTAGAATTCAATCTAACATACACCTATATTTTTCTATATGCTAGCTCAAAAATAAATCTCTCATTTTGTAGATACAATATATATTTCTTGAAAAGAAGGTCGGCGTGGAAGTTTGTCAACTATAGATGTGGAGTTGATCGGCCCGACAGCTAGATGAGACAGCGCGCAAGGAATGACTTGAGTCAACTATAGATGTGGAGTTGATCGAAGCTGACAGCTAGATGAAGAACATAGGAAATCAGATTAGCTGTTGGTTGATTAACATTGGACCATAAATTATAATTTTGTTTTCTTGGCAAGTTTTGTTGGTGCGAGAGAGCAGAGGAAGCGGCCAATGTACCCAATAATTAATTCATCATATCATTTTTCTCATATAGTGCATACGAGCAAAACTATTATTGGGTGTCCTACAAAAAATAAATGTAACCATTCCGGATATTCAATGTGTTTATGATATTGAAAAGCAAAGGACATCGATGTGATCTCGAAAAATTTAGATATATCCCGCATCTCCACAAGTACAGTCAAAATTTGTACTGCTTTGCTGGCTGCTCCTAATAAACAATATAAACATGGGAGCATGCCGTTCTTCTACAAGGAAAGGCGATCTACTTCACTAACTAATTGGTCAGGAAGTGGAAGAGTCGTTTACCGACCAAGATAAATCATTTTGGATGGGCGACTCATTTCATGAATCTCTGACGTGTCTTGGCGGCTCGGCGAGCTCCTCCTAAATGCCGCCGGGCTATGGCTGGATCCGACGTCGGCAGGTGCAATATTGTGGTGTCCTGCAAGTTTAGCCTAGATGCTAAAGCAGCTCGAGCATTGATTATAATTATTATGCATGCATATAATACTACTGTTCTGACATCTATACTACTTTTCCACGCATGCGATTCATGAATTACTTGGATCCACATGATTCTTCGCATGTGCAGATTGTCAATACATATTTTATGCGTGTATATTAAATCTATGCATGACTCTATTTTGCCTTATAAGTAAGAGAAAATTATAGCTATTAAAATACCTTCAAAATAACACCTAATTACTACAGTAACAATACAAAATCTTGATGTGTCATTCACTACAAATATCTCATATGAGGGATATTTGTATTTCCGTAGAATGGATAGTAAGTATTAAAAATAAGGAACAATCATAAAACAAATTCTTTAAAAATGTTTTGGTACAAACAACTTAAATCCAAATAATCTATTACAAAGTTCCCAGACACGTTAATAATAAAAGTAATTCTGTAATAATTTATTGGTTAAGAAAACAACATCAAATCTGAATAATCTATGGCTCTTAAGGAATGAGAATTTCCCCAAAAAAGGGCATGAGAAAATAGTTAATTCTCGGCTCCCCATTTGTTCCCAAGAGAGGACTTTTTCTTAAATGTCATGCACATATAGAATCTAATCTACGAAGTGTTCTAAGAGCAAATTCTACCATGCTTCTGCGACAGAAAGGAAGATGTATGGTTTTTCAGTACGTGAAAGAAAGGAAGATCTATGTAAAATGTTTTGAATTATATTTGTCCCCAAAATAATAATAATCCATAGCAGCGTATTTATATTACTGTTCAAATTTTCAATTCATAACAACTCTTTGACATATTTAATATGGAAAGTGCTAACTTTGTGCAGATGCGGGTTGGCGACTAGTTGTATTAACGGAAACATAATACATGTGTGAATATATAGACAAGCAGTGTCACTAGTATGCCTCTACTTGACTAGCTTGTTAATCAAAGATGGTTATGTTTCCTAACCATGAACAAGGAGTTGTTATTTGATTAACAAGGTCACATCATTAGTTGAATGATCTGATTGACTTGACCCATTTCGTTAGCTTAGCACTTGATCGTTTAGTATGTTGCTATTGTTTCCTTCATGACTTATACATGTTCCTATGACTATGAGATTATGCAACTCCCGTTTACCGGAGGAACACTTTGTGTGCTACCAAGCGTCTAGCGTGGCTGGGTGATTATAAAGGTGCTCTACTAGTGTCTCCAGCGGTACTTGTTGAGTTGGCGTATTTGAGATTAGGATTTGTCACTCCGAATGTCGGAGAGGTATCTCTGGGCCCTCTCGGTAATACACATCACTTAAGCGTTGCAAGCATTTCAACTAATGAGTTAGTTGTGAGATGATGTATTCTGAAGCGAGTAAAAGACTTGCGATAGCGAGATTGAACTAGGTATTGGATACCAGCGATCGAATCTCGGGCAAGTAACATACCGATGACAAAGGGAACAACGTATGTTGTTGTGCGGTTTGACCGATAAAGATCTTCGTAGAATATATGCGAACCAATATGGGCATCAGGTCCCGCTATTGGTTATTGACGGAGACATGTCTCGGTCATGTCTACGTGTTCTCGAACCGTAGGGTCCATGCGCTTAAGGTTTCGATGCGGTTATATTATGAGTTTATGTATTTTGATGTACGAAGGTTGTTGAGTCCGGATATGATCACGGACATGACGAGAGTCTAGAAATGGTCGAGACATAAAGATTGATATATTGGACGGATATATTTGGACACGGAAAGGTTCGGAGAAGTTTGGACTCAGGGAGGTTCTGGAACCCCGGGAGGTATATGGGCCTTATTGGGCCCATGTAGGAAGAAGAGAGAAGGAGCAAGGGAGGGCGCCCCAAGCCTAATCCGAATTGGGGAGGGGCGGCCCCCTTTCCTTTCTCCTTCCCCTCTCTTCCTTCCTACTACTAGTACTACTTCCTAATACTAGTACTCCTTCCTTCCCCTCCAAATAAGATAAGGAAAAGAGAAACCTACTTGGAGTAGGTTTCCCCTCCTATAAGCGCGCCCCCTTGAGGCCGGCCACCTCCTCCTCCCTCCTTTATATCTACGGGGTGAGGGGCACCCTAGGACACACAAGTTGATCATTGAGATCGTTCCTTAGCCGTGTCGGTGCCCCCTGCGATATTACACCTCGGTCATATTGTAGCCGTGCTTGGCGAAGCCTGCTGACGAGGAGAACATCAAGATCGTCCTGCGCCCGTCGTCTTGTGGAACTCCCCTCGGGCCTCTACTAGATTGGAGATCGAGGTGCGTCATCGAGCTGTATGCAGCGTGTCAAGATCTCGGAGGTGCGAATGCGGTGCTTGGATCGGTTGGACGGGAGGGCGTCGACTACTTCCTCTCGTTGCATCAGCGCTTCGCTTGGTCTGCAGTGCGTGACAACACTCTTCCCTCTCGTTGCTATGCATCACCATGATCTTGCGTGTGCGTAGGAAATTTTTTGAAATTACTACGTTCCCCAACAACTCTTGTGCTACCTGTATGTCAACAATGATCTTTTATCTTCGGAACACACTGATGGTTCTCTCTCCCTCGACCTTCATCACTCTATCTCTCTCTAAGTATATCTCGCTCCCTGCTATGTGTCTCTAACTATGATTCTCCATGTGGAATCTCTTTCTCTCACACAAACATAAAACTTTATCTCCTGGGGTCTCATTTCTCTCTACTATTCCCATGTGTGCCACTCGCACACCCCTCATACAGAGATGTCTTTCGCTCCTTAGATATGAGAACCTACGACTCTTCCTCTTCAATATCTCTTTCTCACACACAAACACAAACTCTGTCTCCCAGGGTCTCATATTTCTCCATTGTTCTCTTGTATGTCGCTCACACACACCCTCTCTCCCTAGAGATATCTTGCGTTCCCTCATATGTCTCTCTATCTATCACTCTCGTTGTGAAATATCTTTCTCTCTCGCAGACACAAAACTCCGTCTCTTTGGATCTCATTTCTCTCTGATATTTGTTTGTATGTGACTCACATGCACCCTCTCTCTATCTCTCTCACACCCACACACATAACTCAGCCTTCTAATCCACTCGACTCCTATCTCTAATGCACACTAGCTAGCATCTTTATCTTTCTATTTATCTGTTTCTCCATCAACCTTCTTTCTCGCCCTCACTCTTGATTTCTATCACGCACACTACATATGTTTCTCTCTACATGCATTCAAGTGCCCTATCACACACATATATAACTTCACCCTTTGGACCACCCGACGGTCATCTCCAACACCCAAACTAGCGGATGTCCCTCTAGCTAGCATCTCCATCTCTGTATCTATCTGTAGTTTCTCCGTCAATATTTCTTTCTCGCACGGAGTCTTGCTTCCTATCACCCACACTATATATGTCTCTCCATACATATGCATTTATAGGTTGATCTCTTTTGCACAATCGTTGCGCCTCACTCCCTCTGCTCGCCTTAGATGCATGCTCCAGCCCACGCCACTATCTCTTAAAGACAAAAACACATGCTCAATTGTCGGGCCTTCTTCCCTGCATTCTCACATGCATGCAAATTGTCATACCGATCCGTCTCTCCCATGTCGTTGATCTTATGACTTATGTCTTCTTTCTTTTATCTCGATCATGTGCGCGTGCACACACACACATCCCACGTATACATGTATACCTCTCACACATGCACATTCAAGGTCTCTATGTCTCCATACGTAGTTAAATACCCTCAATCCTAATGCCACATCGAGTCGTTCTCCTCTTTTGTGCACATAACTTCCGCCTGGATGGGTAAAACACACACTCACACTTAATAATCTCCTTCTAGCTACCCCCCGCCTCTCACTCTTCCCCTATATCCCCGAAACCAATAAGACCATCCCTTTGTTTAATTCCTGCCTGCATGCACCATCGATATATAGTAGTCTTCCTCGGTGTCTCTCGAACGAACACGTTCTCTCGATGTCGACTCCTCTCACGCGCACACACCTTCTCTTCCCTCTCTACGAGAATTTTCTCTCTCGCACCCCATCGTTTGTGGCCTCTGCCATACACATCACCTCTCTATGATGAAGCCACGCACACTTAAATTACATCCGCCATAGAGGACCCCGTGACACACACACACACGCACGCACCCCCCCACACACACACACACACTAAGAATCCATCTCTCTCTCTCTCTCTCACACACACACACACACAAACACACACACACACACACACACGCACGCACGCACCCCCCCACACACACTAAGACTCCATCTCTCTCTCTCTCTCTCACACACACACAAACTAAGACTC
Organism: Aegilops speltoides; assembly: GCA_021437245.1. Taxonomy (NCBI): domain Eukaryota; kingdom Viridiplantae; phylum Streptophyta; class Magnoliopsida; order Poales; family Poaceae; genus Aegilops; species Aegilops speltoides. The sequence goes on from JAHHZJ010003520.1 coordinate 41,594, forward strand.
CATCTCTCTCTCTCTCTCTCTCTCTCTCTCTCACACACACCCCACACACACACACACACTAAGACTCCATCTCACACACACATGCTCTAGGCGGAGCATTTGTTCCTACCACCCTTCATCCAACCTTACCCGTATGATAAACAATCACCTTTATTAACTTGCATAACCTGGACAAATTCCACTTTACTTTAGTAGTCAGCAAACTTATCATCTGTACCCTTATAAAAAAACGAGTTGGCGATGATGGTGTGCTGCCATCTTATATCTGAGACCGTATGATCTATATCATGGGATAGAAAGCAAACTATGATAATTTTACAAAAGATACCGCACCTCTCTCCACATCATTATCTCCCGCAACCTCATTGCTGAGCAATTAAAAAAGGAATAAGTCTCTGGAACAATCTAGCATGCATGGTGGCCGCTGCCGCCTACCGGCGCCGTCCATCCCCATGCCTCCGCCCATTCCGACCACCAGTCACCACCACGCTCCACTCCTCCTCGCCTTATCTCTCATCTTTCATTTTTTCGATGACATTCTCGAGATACGGTTTCGATAAAATTCTCGAGATATCATTAGTTTTACACATGGGATTACTCTGCATGGGTCAATCACAACAGTGTTTTGTAAAAAATGCATATTGATGTTCCGTGCAATGCGAGAATCTTGCTTGTAATTATATAGCATAAATCACGGCAGGAAGTGACATTTTTACGACACAACCACGTTAACATGGCCACGTAAAATCACTAGCTAAAGTAAATACCATTATACTTATATCCCGATGCAAAAGGTTGAGTACATGTCAGAAGAGTGAAATCGCACACCGCACTCTGTCTCTCGAATCTCTCACACACACACTAGTTCGTGGCGCCCATAGCGGACACATGTTACAATTTGTGCACCAGCAGTACGTGATGCTGCGCATTTATTTAAGCGGGCGAACCCAAACAATAGTTGCATTCATTCCCCTCCGCCTCCTCTTCTCTGGTCATTTGTCGCCCGGTAGCCATGGGCGGCGAAGGTAACAACATCGCCATACTCCATGGGAATGGCGCTTTAATATAAATTTTAGTGGTCATGCATGCATCTTTTGTGCTAGCACTCCTATATAAGGTTGACGGTCGCTTCCCCCATACGTCTTGTGAGGCGGTGGAAGTGGGCTGTAGATAACGTTTTTACCACAATTTCTTAGGAAGCTGAGTGCAATAATTGAGTAGTTTTGCAAACTACGATTACTACACACAAGCGGTTCAAAACCTATACTCCCTTGCCAGCGTGCACTTCTCGCGTGAAAGCAGTCGATTGAGGAGTCTGGACTAGGGGTGTCGGATAGCGAACTATCATCATTGGCGGACTCCAAGACTATGAAGATACAAGATTGAAGACTTCGTCCCGTGTCCGGATCGGACTTTCCTTGGCGTGGAAGGCAAGCTTGGCAATACGGATATGTAGATCTCCTACCATTGTAACCGACTCTGTGTAACCCTAGCCCTCTCCGGTGTCTATACAAACCGAAGGGTTTTAGTCCATAGGATGAACAATAATCATACCATAGGCTAGCTTCTAGGGTTTAGCCTCCTTGATCTCGTGGTAGATCTACTCTTGTACTACCCATATCATCAATATCAATCAAGCGGGAGTAGGGTTTTACCTCCATCGAGAGGGCGAACACAGGTAAAAACATCGTGTCCCTTGTCTCCTGTTACCATCCGCCTAGGCGCCGAGTTCGGGACCCCCTACCGAGATCCGCGGTTTGACACCGACATTGGTGCTTTCATTGAGAGTTCCTCGTAGCAAATCGCATATAGGCCCGATGGCTCCTTCGATCATCAACAACGGCGGTCGGTGAGACTTTTCTCCCGTCAGATCTTCGTATTTGGCGGCTTTGCATTGAGGCCAATTAAGCAGCCATCTGGAGCAGATTAAGCTCGCCCTGGCCATCGGTCAGATTTGGAAGTTTGAACTTCACGGGCGACATCGCGGAGACTTGATCTTGACGGATTCGAGCCATAACCGTCTTGCGCCGCCTTTATCACGATGGGCATGATCTAGCTCTGCTGCGGACGGTGCCACAGAGGCCGCACAAGAGTCGCTCGACCCTTAACTTCCGGGCCGGCTGCGCCGATCGAGATGGGTGGCTGAACACGCCTCGGGGCTGCTACCTCTGGCGATGGGCGAATACCGACCCTGTCCCTTGTGAAGCTTCGTGACTCCGAGGTGCGGATTCCTTGCGGACTACGAACCACCGCGCCCTTACCAATCAAATCCGATTGGGCGCCGATCATGGAGTTCACCGTTGCGGACATCTTTCGGCTTTTCGCCTTTTGGCGACATCTGAATCGCTAAAGTATCTCGTTATCGGGAGAGCCTGGCGGATTCTGATCGGGGCGGTTGGGATGCGGAAGGCGAAGAAATTCAAAGCCACCCACCACCCACTTTGTAGCCGCATCGGCGATCTAACCGACATGCTAGACTACGACTCGAAGACATCGGCGGTATGGGCGGCGATGCGGAGGCGACCAGAAACCAGCGCCCGGGGGGCTTTGGAAAGCCTCCTCGTCATCGACATATACATGGTGGACATCCCAAAGGATGGGAATGGCGAAGCAGCAGTGGAGAAGACCCTCCAAGAAACAGCCTAAGCGCCCGGCGTTAGCGGCACCGCTCTAAATCCTGCCACGGCAAGAATGGAGATTCGGCACGGAGACAATAACACCGGACGGTGCGAAGACAACCCCCTCGGCAAGATTCAGCACGGGAGGGCGGAGAAGCCAGCCCTCACGAGAGGCGGCGGACAAAGAGGTAGAGGGCGATAATTACATACCTCCCTCCGAGGCAGAGGCAAGCCTCGGCGGCAGCGAATTCATCGTGCACGAGGATCCCGTCGAACAAGGCGTTTTAAGCGCGGGCTTATAGCCACGGCAAGCAGCCTCAAGAAAAGCAGCAACATCTTAGAGCTGATCAAGATCTGCTAGCCGACAGATGGACGAAGTCCTTGCGGCGAAGAGTATGAACTCGAGCGCCCTCCAAAAGCTACCCCAAGCGCAAGCTCTGCCCGATTGAAGGAGGAAGCATATAAACCTACATCACTAGCGCTGTCTGACCGACCGGCCACCTCGTGGCCACGACAGAGAGGCCTCTAGGCCCTCCACTAAAGCCGTACCCCAGTACCGCTCGAAAATTTCAAAGCCACAGGGGAATGTGTCGGACTTGCGAGACATATTGGAGGATAAGGCAAGACAATCAAGATCGATCTACGGATCGTGTAGGCATACGATCTGCGATGACAACCGTCGCACGGATCTGACAAGTCGGCTGGGCGAACTCTTGTAGACAAAGCTCGTTTGAGCTACGTCATGATATAGCCCAATACAGAGGCGCCGCACACCCACTATGCTTCACAGATGAAGTAATGGATCATCAATTCCCAGAAGGGTTCAAATCAGTTAACATTGAATCCTACAATGGCACAACACACCCCGCGGTTTGGATCGAACACTATCTCCTTCATATCCACATGGCCCGCGGTGATGATCTTCGCCATCAAATACCTCCCTCAAGCAAAGGACCAGCTCGGCATTGGCTTAAACTTGCCGGCCAGAATCAATGGGTGTTGGGAGGACACGGAAGCCGCATTCCTTGATAACTTCGGGGCACATATGTGCGACCACGAGCGCTGATGACCTAAGCCACATAATTCAGCAGCCGGATGAATCGGCGGACAA
>JAHHZJ010003521.1:0-28033 GCA_021437245.1 Aegilops speltoides
CGTGGGTGTCGGCCACGACCTACCTAAACACTCAAGTCCCTAGTCCAGGTTTATCGCCTATTTGGGTTCCATCTATGAGGAGTTCGGCGAAGTTTAGCTCACAGCCCCAAGCGATGTGAGCAGGGTTCCCGAGACACCAAGCAGGCGCCGGTACACCGTGCCACGTGCCTACCGCATCACAGCCCACCCCTACGGTCAGCGCTGCGCCACGGCCTCTAGCATACTACAAACACGAAACTACTTGCAACTCACGGACAGAGGACAAGGGTGATTAAGAAGCCGAGAGGGTCCATTGGTTTCGGGCCCAATGCGTGGTAGTAGCTGAATCATGGATCACAAACACAGAACTCAGTTCCTGAGGACGGCTGCAATGAGACAACCCACCATGTACTCCTACATGGCCCCTCACCGCTACCTTTACCAAATCGTGTTCACACTCTTAGGTCACACACAGTAGGACATGTTCACGCACCTCTGATTCATCCTCGATGAATCAGACCCGACTCAACTCTAAGCAGTAGCAGGCATGACAAACAAGCATGTATGAGTAGGCACAACAGGGCTCAAACAACTCCTACTCATGCTAGTGGGTTTCATCTATTTACTGTGGAATGACAGGTCATGCAAAGGATAAAGGGGTTCAGCTACCGCAGCAAGTAACAGTTGAATCGTTGTTGTCCTAATGCAGTAAAAGAGAGCAGGAGCGAGAGAGTGGGATTGTATCGGAATGAACAAGGGGGTTTTGCTTGCCTGGCACTTCTGAAGATAACATTGAGTCTTCATCAGTGTCAACGATCACATCATCGGTACAGCGTCTACCGAGGGGAACAACACCGGCAAACACAGAAGATACACGATCAATGCAATGCACAATATGATGCATGCTATGACATGGCAACATGCTGGTGGTTTTGAGCTAATGCAACTAGCAACAGATTAAATGAAGTTGGTTTGAATATAAGATTCAAATTCAAACTCCATATATGATTATTTAAATGCCCTTTATTTGTTTTGTCCAAAACAGAGGACAAACATTGTTCAAACATGCATGAAAATGGTACAGATGGATAGATTCGATTTTTCTGATCATTTTTCATATATAATTTGTTTGATTTGGAGCTACGGTTGATTTTCTATGAATTTTAGAAGTTTTGGAATATTTTCTGGAATTTTCAGAATAAGATTAAATCGAGAAAACACTTTATTGCGTCGGCATTCGTCGCCGTGGCGTCGGCGATCAGCGGAGGCGGTCCAAGTCAATCGACTGTGGGTCCCGCGTGTCGATGATTAGACTAACTAACCTAATTAAAATTAACCCTAACTAACTTGGTTGGCGGCGGGCCCGCACGTCGATGACCGGGGTCAATTCACTGGTCGGCCGGGGCTTAAACTACGGCGTCTAGCCGCCGGCAACAACAGCGTGGCGAGCAGCGCGAAACGCTGCTCGGCGACCATTTGAGCGGAGGAGACCACCACGGGAGGCTGAGGCTCGCCCGCATCGATGGTGCTCACAGCGGCAGCTCTAGTGGCCTAAAGCAGCGGTGGCGGCGACTTTTGCGGCGGCCGGAGTTGAGCGTCAGCGAATCGGCGTTGCGAGGAACGGCAGAGCCGTGGGTGGTCGTGATCGACTCGGGAACGTCTTTGAGCACGGGCGCGCTTCGTTGCGGCTCTAGGTGACGGTACACGGCGGCGACATGGCTGGCGGCGGTGAGCCGGCCGGTCAAACAGCGGCTACGGTGATCGAGAGGCATGGGGAGGAGGGGCAGACAGCGGAGGAGCTCACAGCGGTTGAAGTGGTCTCGGGCGGCCTCGGGAAGGCGGACGGCATTTAATCGAGGTGAGGTTGCGGCGGCGAAGGTTGAAGACGAGCTCGAGGGCGTCTTTGCGCAGGCTTCTGGCGGGGCGTGGCTCGGTGAGGGGGTCGAGCGGCGACGCCGGAGCTCGTGGGCACAACTGAGGGGCGAGGGGGTAGCGGTGGCCGTGGTGGTGCGAACAGCGGCGTCCATGGAGGCTTCGGCCATGGCGGGAAATGGGCGAGGAGAGAGACAGAGGAGGGAGAGGGCACGGGAGAGAGAGGGAGAGAGGGAGGAGGTGCGTGTCGGCGCCTGAGGCGTCGTAAGCGGCGCCGGGAGGCGGCGGAAGGAGGAGGTGGCCGAGGCGAGGCAGCTGGCTGTGAGGGCACATGCCCGGCGTCCTTCTGTCCCAAGGAAAGGGACGACTGGCACGGCCAGGTGGACTGGGCCGTGCTGGGCCGGACCAGTGGCGCCAGGTAAGTCTCTTCTTCTTCTATTTATATTTCTGTTTTGTTTTCTTTGTTTATTTCTTTGCCACTGTTTTGAATTCAGAACAATTCAAACAATGCCAAAAACTCCTCTGAATATTTTTATTTTGCTAGATGGACTTTTCCAAAAGCTCATAAAATATTTCAGGGGTATTTGAAGTTATATTCTAATTATAAGAATATAATTCAAATTCAAATAGCTAATGATTTAAATTCAAATTCCCAAAATTAAGTCCATAAAAATGTTCAATATTTTTGGTTGGGACCAGAACCCTTGCCAAAATATCAAACATTTAATAAGGGCATTTTGGAAACAATGAATGAGATTTTAGGGTTTTTGCCCTTCTTTTATTTAATTTTTTTGAGGCTTCCAAAATTCCTCAGTTCAACTTTCAGAAAATTAACATGATGCAAACAAGATGCAAACACTAGGCAGCACTAGAAGCTAGGGATGTGACAACTCGCCCCCACTAAACAAGAATCTCGCCCCGAGATTCAAGGCGTGAGGTAAGAAGACAAAGGGGACACAAACTAATAACATGAACTCCAAGATCCAACTGTCTTCTCGAGGTGTTGATCTGTTGGCTCAAAACAATCTTGACGTCTTTGCTTGCGAGGTCTTCATCCAACACGATGACGACAGAAGGAGACTCTACAGAAAATGATCTCCTCGAAGATCGAGTATTCAGGATCAACTCATGGAGTGAGAGATAAGAACATCTCTCGAGCTGAGATACGAAGCATTCATCCAAAAGGATGGAGTGGAACAGATGTTGAAGGTTCACTAGGTAGACAACAATTCCATACCTAAGAGGGTGGTGGACGGTTGTCAACGTAGCGAAGATTTGAGTTGCCATGATATCATAATGAGACATCTTGGAGGAGGGTGAGTCGTAGAATTATTACCTTGAGTGGCAAAAAGAATTACATTTGATTCAAAGATCATTGAAACTCTTTATACCAGCCTAAGGCAATTCACAATCGATCATTTGAAGGAGTCCGAAAAAAATGACATTCTCGGGCCAGAATGGATGATGTGGATTACCTTGCTGAAAACAGCACAAGGGATGATTTTAGTAACTGGGGAGAAACTCAACAGTAGAGAGTGAGTCCACTGTTTGAAAAGTTATAGCATAAATGAGGAAACTGAGAGCACTATGCGATTAATGCCGACAATAAAACCTGGAGCTTGCGCGTGCTCTCAAGAACTTGAGCATTTCCATATTCATCAAGGTTTTACCAATTTCCGTGTCAAGGATCCTAGTAACACAACGTACTAGCATGATGAATGGTGATGGATGATGCAGATGCAAAGGAAGATAACACCTTCTCAGATTTCACCTTAGCGAGACCAAGGGGACAAAATCTGGATGATCGACCGAGAGACATTTAGCACTCCGCTTCTAATGTTCTCCTTGATGTACTAGTGTATCCCATTCTTAGATATGGTTTGATATCTAGAACACCAAGTAATAGGTCGGACTTCAGGAGCACAAAAAAAAATCATAAGGCACACAAATAGGGAATAATTCCTACAAAGTCCTTATGGGGAGGTGGCCAACTTTCTCAATCAAGATACTACAATAGCAGGTCTTCCGGCGGGGTGTGTTGGCCACGACATCCATTTTACCGGGTTACAGAGAGACTAATATTATAATTCTTGGGAAACGTTCCAACCATCATATCTGCCTGAGATTCAGATCTGGTTGGTGTCGGAATAATCTAGACTCATCGAGTCTAGAAAGAAAAATGACAGTTTGCAACACAAACCGACGAGATGATGTTGCGTGATTCTCGGGAAATGAACTACGATAGCAAGCTCCAAACATGAGCTGGTTCTGCTACAAACATGTGAACACGTTGCCCCAGACAAACATGATCCCATGGTAGTCTTACAATAAAACACTACCGAGTTCCGGTGGGGAACCATCATCGAGGATATCGAAGTCCTTGCATAGGGTATACTCTTAAGAAGGAGCTTCTTCTCCTTGAACAAGTCAATCAGTGGCTTGGTGTGCTACAGAATACATATGGAGTGGAGGTAATTAGTCTACCAAACCATAGAATACTTTGCACATGTGTGACTAACTTGGGACGGTTCCAAGGAAGCAACATTGACTTTATCGAATTCACGGCGGCAACTTACACCAAGTACCGTGAGTTAGAGGAAGTCACTTCTTTCATCCGAACATATACTTCATGAGCGGAGCATGAAGTTAATGCTTATAGAAGTTTCCAACACTAGCTTTATGTTCAACAAAATCATGGAGGAGATAAGGGTGTTGTCGATGGGCTCAACAACAATTCATCCAGATTCCCATGGAGATGGAATTCCATAACTATGTGAACAAGGTGATAGTATTGGTCAGACCCAAAAGACATAATGGTGTATGCTCGAGGAAAATCCACGAGTAAGACAACATTACGAACATCGTTGGTTCTGATTTGACTTGACGATAGCCCATACTCAAATCAAAGTTTGACAAGGCAATAGACCGAACAACTGATCACGAGGACCAATCGATGGAGATACCATCATTCTTCAACACACACACACGAGGAGATATCCCTTGACATGAACCAAGTCAGACAAGCTTTTATCTTCCAACTCTCCAGGTTGTTGTCTAGCTCAACCAACTAGCTCAGGGATATCCAACACAGATTCTTGGAGAAGGGGTGATTTATAAGAAAACCAACTTGATCACGAACTCAACATAGCGGTCAGGTGACATCCTGGTGACACCTCCGAGAAGACAATCGGAGAATCACGAACCACCGATATGTTACTAAGCTCGGGAACAATCTTGCTTTTCAGGGCAAGACGATATGATCAAATAAGCAAGGGATTGAATAATCCTAACTCATTGATCGAAGAGTGCACCAGAAATAAGGACTAGGTAGCACGATCAATCCTGGGATGATGATTCAATAATCAACATGCTAAGATTGAGGTTATCGTCCATTTAACTACCAAGCAACGGAGTTGCTAGCAGTATTGATTTCACACACCACAATTCACTTGTCGGTATTCCGGTTGCAACAACACGGGGACCGAGAAATGAATAATGAGGGCGAGAAGTATCACTGTATCAAGAGTTCATAAGAGATAGTGCAATTCTCATGACGATCCTGACGTAAAGAGGGTAATACTTCAGGGTAGAAGGGATCAAAAGCTTGTTTGCATTTTGATCTACGGAATACAACTGCTTTGACCCAATCCTAGAAATGGACAATGTACTGGAGTTTGTTTCTCCTAGTCATTCTGGAATAGAATGGCTTGACGGACCGCAAGAATAATAAGCATCGATGAGCTCGAGTGCACAACTACTCTTGACTATCAATTGATAGACGAGGGTCAGAATGCAACTAAAGAGAACAACTCAAAGGAACATATAATTTTCCGAGTTGTGGATGCATAGATTAGTATGTCGGCGAAGCTCAACTTTTCTTCGGATAACCCATGCGAGAAAGGTGGGCTGGCAGAGTCGCAATATAAAATGGAGAACTCATCAAGAGCACTCTGTTGTGATCTTTTGATCCAACAAACTTCTGCCATAAGCGGTTCATAGTATTTGGAAGAAGGAAATACCACGGACCACGAGGAATAATGCAAAGGTTACTAATAACCTAAAGGAACTAGCAACACTATCAACATGAAGTAAGTAGAGTGAATCTCGGGTTCAAGGACCCAGGAATAGAATACCTACTACTAAGTGGCATCACGGGATGCTTTCGGGAATAAAGGCCAGAATCATCACACTGGGACACAAATCATGGCTAAATTACTAGATGACTCCCTAAGACACCTAGGGTCATAATAATAACTCCAACATATATGTCGAGGCAATAGAATACCTCAACTCAGTATTTAGTGTGATTAACCTGGCTCAAACGAACATCAAAACCAGAGGGAAAGGGTTTGCAAGTGCATCAGATTATTTAGAAACCTGGGATGATTCGGACAGCATAACGGTTGTAAATGCTCAAAAGTTTGGAGACATACAACAAAAATGGTGGCATAACCACTTAATATCACAATATCAAGGTTCTGAGACCAGCTATGAACATACGGAAGTAGTACAAACTGAACTGAGATTTGAACTATCAATTCTATAAGTCTATGGTTTAGTAACACGTCATCCTAATAGATAGATGAGAAGGCCTAGTTCTTAATCCCCGTAGAAGAGAAGAGGATGACTCAGATCAGAAGGCCATGAGGTATAAGGAGTAAAAAGAGCCTTACGTTCCAACCCACAATCAATTCCCTTACATATAACTAAAGCATTTCTAGACACAACTTCGACCAGTTTGGCTTGGTAGTCCTCTGAGCGATCGAGCTCGATACCAAAGCTGTCAGGACCCCGACTCAATGCCACATCGACCTAGCATGTAACACCTCATATCACTTTGCGGCCTCACGCACGGTATTCCCACGGGTGTCGTCTTACCTTTGCCGGGACCGTTTATGCCTTTTGGCACACGTATATGATAGTGTTGCTAGCATCCATATGATAAGGAGCACGGGCTGACATGGCTAGTCGTAAACCCAAAGTGGCATGCAGACTTACAGGACAGGCATCCATGACCCAGCATCGAGCGTGTCGGCCATCAGCGAATAAGTTCGGGCTGTAGCTTTGGGCTAGCAGGACTCGTAAACCGGGCTGTAGCGGCTAACAGGACTCCGGTACTCAGCGTGACATTTCCCGAAGGGACAGACACGAGAGCGAAGAAGGACACATGCCGGCCAGCCTAAGTGTTCGGAGCAGTAGCAAGCTACCATGGCTCGGTGGAAACACTAGGAGACATTTCCGTAAGAGAGGCTACTAAAGATAAACAACTAGATAGTCGGATCCCACACATACCAAGCATTTCAATAACATACACACAATATGCTCGATATGTGCAAATACAACATGGCATCACAACATGACTCTACGACTCAAGTATTTATTCATTAGGCTCGAGGGCGAGATATCACAAACATGGGTCTCATGACCCAACATTGAAGCATACAAGTCAAAGCACAAGCGGAAGCTAACATGTCCGAGTACGAGACATCTATAAATGAAAAAGGTGAAAAGCGACTATCTACCGAGATCTGCCGAGGGCACAAGATCGTAGCTGAGGTAACAAGCTAAGCGTCAAGTCCACGCGGAACTACTAGCGAGACCGAGGTCTCTCTGCAAAAACATAAAATAGGCAAGCGTGAGTACAAATGTACCCAGCAAGACTTACATCGAACTAACTACATATGCATCATTATCAACAAAGGGATGGTGGACTTTAACAAAGACAAGCCAGCTTTGACTCGGTGGCTATCCTAAACTACGACTGCAAGTAACTCTTTTGAGGTGGCGCACACGAGTCCACATATTCACCATATCAATACACCACTATGGATCCGCTCCCGTCTCTCTACGAGAACGCCATCCATAGCACTCACGCTTATCTTGCGTATTTTAGAGTATCCACTTTCACTTGTCTATGAACTGATATAAGCAACCCAGAAGTCCTTTTCCGCGGACACGGCTATTCGAATAGATAATGTTAACCCTGCAGGGGTGTACTTCTTCACACACGCTCTCACCGCTTACCGCCGTTTACACGACATGTACTCGGCAACCTTCAAGCGGAAGCCCAACGTGGGTGTCGGCCACGACCTACCTAAACACTCAAGTCCATAGTCCAGGTTTATCGCCTATTTGGGTTCCATCTATGAGGAGTTCCGGCCGAAGTTTCGCTCACAGCCCCAAACGATGTGAACAGGGTTCCCGAGACACCAAACGGGCGCCCGGTACACCGTGCCACGTGCCTACCGCATCACAGCCCACCCCTACGGTCAGCTGCAAGCACGGCCTCCGCATACTACAAACACGAAACTACTTGCAACTCCCGGACAGAGGACAAGGGTGATTAAGAAGCCGAGAGGGTCCATTGGTTTCGGGCCCAATGCGTGGTAGTAGCTGAATCATGGATCACAAACACAGAACTCAGTTCCTGAGGACGGCTGCAATGAGACAACCCACCATGTACTCCTACATGGCCCCTCACCGCTACCTTTACCAAATCGTGTTCACACTCTTAGCTCACACACAATAGGACATGTTCACGCACCTCTGATTCATCCTCGATGAATCAGACCCGACTCAACTCTAAGCAATAGCAGGCATGACAAACAAGCATGTATGAGTAGGCACAACAGGGCTCAAACAACTCCTACTCATGCTAGTGGGTTTCATTTATTTACTGTGGAATGACAGGTCATGCAAAGGATAAAGGGGTTCAGCTACCGCAGCAAGTAACAGTTGAATCGTTGTTGTCCTAATGCAGTAAAAGAGAGCAGGAGCGAGAGAGTGGGATTGTATCGGAATGAACAAGGGGTTTTGCTTGCACAGCACTTCGAAGATAACATTGAGTCTTCATCGATGTCAGCGATCACATCATCGACACAGCGTCTACCGAGGGGAACAACACCGCAAACACGGAAGATACACGATCAATGCAATGCACAATATGATGCATGCTATGACATGGCAACATGCTGGTGGTTTTGAGCTAATGCAACTAGCAACAGATTAAATGAAGTTGGTTTGAATATAAGATTCAAATTCAAACTCCATATATGATTATTTAAATGCCCTTTATTTGTTTTGTCCAAAACAGAGGACAAACATTGTTCAAACATGCATGAAAATGGTACAGATGGATAGATTGGATTTTTCTGATCATTTTTCATATATAATTTGTTTGATTTGGAGCTACGGTTGATTTTCTATGAATTTTAGAAGTTTTGGAATATTTTCTGGAATTTTCAGAATAAGATTAAATCCAGAAAACACTTTATTGCGTCAGCATTGCGTCGCCGTGACGTCAGCAGTCAACGGAGACGGTCCAGGTCAATCCTGACCTGTGGGTCCCGCGTGTCAGTGATTAGACTAACTAACCTAATTAAAATTAACCCTAACTAACTTGGTTAGCCGGGCGGGGCCCGCACGTCAGTGACCCGGGGTCAAATCCCTGGTCAACCGGGGCTTAAACTACCGGCGTCTAGCCGCCGGCAACGACAGGCGCGGCGGAGCAGCGCGGAAACGCTGCTCCGGCGACCATTTGAACGGAGGAGACCACCTACGGGGAGCTGAGGCTCGCCCGCATCGATGGTGCTCACAATGGCAGCTCTAGTGGCCTAAAAGACGGGCGGCGGCAACTTTTGCGGCGGCGGAGTTGGCGTCAGCGAATCGGCGTTGCGAGGCAGCGGAGGAGCCGTGGGTGGTCGCGGTCGACTCTTGGGAACGTGCTGAGCACGGGGGCGCGCTCGTTTGCGGCTCTAGGAGACGGTGGCCACGGCGGCGACATGGCTGGGCGGCGGTGAGCTTCGGCTTCGGTCAAAACGGCGGCTACGGTGATCGAGAGGCATGGGGAGGAGGGGCAGACGCAGCGGAGGAGCTCACAGCGGTTGAAGTGGTCTCGGGCGGCCTCGGGAAGGCCGGACGGCGGCGAATCGAGGTGAGGTTGTCGGCGGCGAAGGTTGAAAACGAGCTCGAGGGCGATCTTTGCGCAGGCTTCTGGCGGGGCGTGGCTCGGTGAGGGTCGAGGCGGCGTCGCGGGCTCGTGGGCACAACAGAGGCGAGGGGTAGCGGTGGCGTGGTGGTGCGAACAGCGCGTCCATGGAGGCTTCGGCCATGGCGGGGAAATGGGCGAGGGAGAGAGACAGAGGAGGGAGAGGGCACGGGGAGAGAGAGGGAGAGAGGCAGGGAGGTGCGTGTCGACGCCCAGGGCGTCCAGAACGACGTCGGGGAGGCGGCGGAAGGAGGAGGTGGCTGAGACAGCGTGGCAGCATGAGGCACATGCCCGCGTCATACATCCCAAGAAAGGGACGGCCTTGCACGGCCAGTGGGCTGGGCCGTCTTGGGCGGACCAGTGGCGCCAGTAAGTCTCTTCTTCTTCTATTTATATTTCTGTTTTGTTTTCTTTGTTTATTTGTTTGCCCTTGTTTTGAATTCAGAACAATTCAAACAATGCCAAAAACTCCTCTGAATATTTTTATTTTGCTAGATGGACTTTTCCAAAAGCTCATAAAATATTTCAGGGGTATTTGAAGTTATATTCTAATTATAAGAATATAATTCAAATTCAAATAGCTAATGATTTAAATTCAAATTCCCAAAATTAAGTCCATAAAAATGTTCAATATTTTTGGTTGGGACCAGAACCCTTGCCAAAATATCAAACATTTAATAAGGGCATTTTGGAAACAATGAATGAGATTTTAGGGTTTTTGCCCTTCTTTTATTTAATTTTTTTGAGGCTTCCAAAATTCCTCAGTTCAACTTTCAGAAAATTAACATGATGCAAACAAGATGCAAACACTAGGCAGCACTAGAAGCTAGGGATGTGACAAAGGGCCTCTCGGGGTACCTGCAAAATCATCACGACACGAAGGGCCTCTCAAGGGACTCAAGCAGCAGCGGCGTCTCCCAGGACCCCATTTTTTGCTAAATTTCTTTAAGCAACAATCAGAGCAGAAAATTCAACATATTTCTATAAAACAGCACTGTAAAGATGAAGAACAGTTCTACAGCAGCCCATTTATATACAATAGCATCTTTGGTCATACCAATTTCTGAAACAATTCAAATCTAAACTGTATCAAATCTCTCAAACTATAAAAATCTGAAATATATATTTGGTCATACAAATTTATGGAACTAATCAAATCTGAACTATATCTTTGGTCATACAAATCTCTGAAACTTTACAAATCTGTGGTCATACAAATTTACAGAACTAATCAAATCTGAATTGTATCTTGCGTAGGCACCACTACTGCAAGTGCCATACTACTGCAAGTGCCATACTACTGCAAGTGCTATACTACTGCAGGAAAGGAGTATCATCATACACATATATATATGTATAGCAATTGAAAGGAGCTTCATCATTTTTAGTAACAACAATACATATATAGCAATTGGAAGCAAACAGATGTACACATAAGATAAAAATGTAGTGCTAAAAGTTTAATGCTTACAAAAGACTTGCTCAAATAGTGAAAAATATGGAGTCACCAAGCTGGCTAAGAAACTCCCAAAGTCCACTAGCAAATCCAAGATCTAATCCTGTTACACACATCATAACAATTTAAGATAATTAGGATAAGGATAGTAGGAAATGAAAAAGAAAGAGCTCAAAAAACAATCACAACAGAAAAATAATAAAAACCTAGTCCTAGAAGAAAAGAAATCCTAAAAGAAAAGAAATCCTAAAATCTGGAGCAAGTCCTAGCAGTAGTAGTCCAACTAGATGGCCACCACTACTACTCCTATCACTAGAGTAAACAACAGTTGTGTGTTCAACATCTTTACTAACAGTAAATTGGCAGTACTCCATTATCTACTCCTACAACTTCAACTACAATAACATCCTACAACTACTACAACAACATAAAACTACTATGCATCATCTTCCTACAACTACTCATCTTCAGCAGCAACAACATAAAATTCCTGTTTAGTTAAATTCATGTTAAACATCATTTGGACCAGAGCCCAATCCTTTCTTCTGCTTGTCAGTAGAACTATTGTTTCTTCAACTTATGCAAAAATTGAACATCATATGAAGCATTAATTCTAGAGAGTTTAGCTAAAGTGAGATACAATTCCAAACAATGCAACAGAAAGAAGGAATTACGGCATATCATTTCAGCACAAAACTAATGGAATGAATTGCAACAGAACACTTTACTGAAAAAGTGGACTATAATGCAATCATTAAACTGAAATGAGCAAGTGACTGAATTGAGATGATAATCAGCCTCGTTTAATCGTTATCTAGAACAAAACTAGATAATCAGCCATCGAGGCGGACGGCGGCTGCAGCCTGGCGCTGCCCGCGACGAGGAATGGGCAGGGGTGGGGTGGCCGTGATGCAGTGCGGCGGGTGACAGCCGGAGGCGAGGTCGAGCGATGGGCAGCATGGTGCAGCCGCGCGCGAAGCAAGGCCTGACCATGGCGGATAGTGGTGCAGCAAAATCACAAGTGCGGCGCTAGGGTTTGCAGGGGAGGGGTGGAGGAGAAGGAAGGAATCACCTGGGGAGGGGATGGAGGAATGGAGGAAGACACCAGCGTTGAAGCTCCGGCAGCGGCTGGGTGTTGAAGCTCCGGTGACACGCGGCGGGCTCCTCCACTCGCCTGTCTCTGTGTCTCGCTTGATCCGTTCCAGGTGCCCTCTGTGCTTGGGCGGCGGGAGGGCGTCGGCCTTGGCGTGGGCGGAGAGGGGGGACGGCGAGGGAGGCGGCGCTCGGCTCGAGGAGGGGGCGTTGGGAGCGGTAGTGGTTGGGTGCGGCGGGGGCAGCGAGCACGGCTGGGGACGGCGAGCACGGGCGTCTTGGTGTGATAGCAGCGTCTGGTTGAAGCGGAGGGGAAAAGTTAGGTCGAGTGGGGATCTAGCGAGGGAGGGGAATAAGTGGACTGGGGGGAAGCTTACTAATGGCACACCCCGCAGAGGTGCGCCATTAGAATGTTTTTTTATTACAGTTCAAGCACTTAGGTTATATTCCACCTATCCCAATCCACATCAGAACACGCCCACCAGCCCGATTGGTCAGCATGCAGCACACACAACAGGAGGTCCTGGGTTTGATTCCCAGGCTCCCCAATATTTTTTTATGCATTTTAAATGCTGTTTGATATTTATTTGTGTTTAAATATGTTCAAACTTGTTTAAATCATAACAGTAATATTTTTTATAAAAACAGTAATAATTTTTTAAAAACTATGTTCAAATTTGTTACTTGAAAATATCATCGGTGGCGGCGGTGGGGCTGGGAGGTGTGGGCGGTGCCGTTGGCGGATGGAGCGCGGGAGGTCTTGAGGTGCGGGTGCTCGTCGGCGGCGGTGGAGCGGGGGAGGGTTGCGGTGGGTCGTCGACGGCGGTGGAGCTAGCGGGGGAGGGTGCGGGTGGGATCGAGATGGAGGGGGATCGAGATCGAGATGGAGGGGGAATCAAGATCGAGATGGAGGGGGATCGAGATCGAGTGTCCTCATGAATTCAAAAAGTGCCCATGAAATTTAAAAATATTCATGATATCAAAAAGTGCCCATGAAATACAATCAAGAAATGAAGACTACGATTTAAATACAATCAATCTTAGCTAGCTATCTGTTCACAATCTTCTTGCCCTTCTTTTTCGCAAATGGAGTTCTTTTGTGGAACAGACGTCCTTTAGGTAGGGTGGTCCTGCTTCTTCTTGTTGTGTGTGCTGCTACTTCATCGTTGTCGTCATGTTCGATCTTCGGGTCGCCGTACTTGTCGAAGTCTTGCTCATTGGCTACTCCATCCATTCCGATGATCTTCCTTTTGCCTCTCCTCACGACAACACGGTGGGCTTTGATGGGTAGGTAATGAAGAAGCATTGGTCCACTTGGGAAGCCAGTACCCATGGCTCATTTTTCGCGGTGACGTTTGCGCCCGCGGTCTTTGATTTGTCTTGGGGTATAACCATGGTGGTGAAATACCGGTCTTCTTTTAGGACGCTCTTGGCCCATCTCACACGGAATATCGGGAACTTCTCTCCAGCGTAGCTCAGCTCCCAGATCTCCTCGATCCTTCCGTAGTATATGTCCTTGTCGTTACCGGTGTAGGATTCCATCGTTACCCCGGAGTTCTGATAACCATCGCTCTTCATGTCCTTGTTCTCGATGTAGAATGTGTAGCCGTTGATATAAATGCGCCTCATAGGTCATCAGGTTGTGCTCGCGCCTGTGACAAAGGCGAATATGAGTTGTTCTTCCGTGGAAGAATCCTCATGTAAAGGGTGCGACGAAGCTTCGCTTGAACCAACGCGTGAAACATGAGTTGTGCTCTTTGATTATATCTCCGTCCGTCCTCTGTTGGCCTCGGTCATTGTACGTCTTCTCAATAAAGGTTTTGTGCTCTACCACCCAAGGATCGACCACGTCTATGTGTTGTATCGCAACTAGGTTTGCTCTTTCAAAGTCGGCGAGTCAACCCTCGAAGTCAACATGCATTTCGCGGCGACCCTCACGGTGACCCCATCCAGCGAGCCTGCCGAGGTGCCTGTTGACGGGCAGACCAATGGGGTTCTCGATGCCTAGATAATTCATGTAGTAGGAGATGCACTCTTCGGTCAGAAAGCCGCTGGCTATACTTCTCTCTGGACGTGACATGTTGCGAACGTATCCTTTGATGACACCAGTCATCCTTTCGAACGGCATCATGCTGTGCAGGAACGTCCGCCCGAGTTGGAAGATATCCTCCACGATATGGACCAGTAGATGCACCATAACGTCGAAGAATGCGGGCGGGAAGTACATCTCAAGCTCGCATAGTGTCACCACGATCTCTTCCAGTAGCCTTCTAAGTTGCCTCACGCCAACCGACTACCGAGAGATGACGTCGAAAAAGTTGCATAGGCCAAATAGCGTTTCATGGACGTGCGCGTCCATGATCCCACAGATTGCAACTAGAAGTATCTGTGTCATCAGCACGTGACAGTCGTGAGACTTCATCCCTCTGAACTTCTGCTTCGCTGGGTCTAGGTATCTGCTTATCTTCCCCGCGTAACTGTAAGCAAGTTTCACTCCTACGAGGCAGGTGAAAAACTACTCGATCTCCTCCTGACTTAGAGTGAAGCACGTGGGAGGGTAGTCATTTCCGGTCTTCTTGGCCTTTTTGCCTTTGCGACGAGTTTCTGTGTCCTGCTTTGCCTCATCATCATCATCATCATCATCATCATCATTAGCGTGAAGCTCCTGCCTGATGCCCATTGATTTCAAGTCTGCCCTTGCTTTCGGCCCATCTTTGGTCCTCTCTGGCATGTTGAGCAGGGTACCAAGCAGACTCTTGCACACGTTCTTCGTGATATGCATGGCATCAAGGCTGTGAGGCACACGGTGGATCTTCCAGTATGGCAAGTCCCAGAAAATAGACCTTGTTTTCCATACCTTCAGCGGTGGCTCTGGCGTCTTTCGCTTCTTTCCCGGCTCTGGCGCCTTTTGCTTCTTTCCCGGCAGTGGGCAATCTTTCCAATTTTTCAACAGCTCGTCTATTTCCTCGCCGCTCCTCGTACGCCGGCGTCTTCGGGGTTCGGTTTCACCATCGAACAGATCCTTGCGTTTCCTCCACGGGTCATCGTCGCGAAGCCACCTTCGGTGTCCCATGAACACGGTTTTCGAAGACTCGGGATCTCTATCTAGCTGGCGATACGTTGTGTCATCCATGCACCTTACGCATCCAGAAAATCCGTGGACTACCTACCCCGCGAGATATCCGTAACCGAGATAGTCATGCACCGTCGTGAGCAGTGCGGCTCTCATAGGGAAATATTCTTTCTGTGGCGCCCCACGTATTGGTGGCGTTTTCGCAGCGTGTCTAGCTCCTCTTCAGCAGCCCGGATCTGATTGATGTCGTTCCTGGTTGTTTGGCCCTTCAATTAGCATACTCATGTGAATGTACTTCCTCTTCATGCACAACCAGGGGGGAAGGTTGTACATCCACACAAACACAGGCCAGGTGCTATGTGTGCTTCTCTGGCTGCCAAACGGATTGACTCCATTGGTGCTCGTGCCCAACACGATGTTCCTTGGATCCTTCCCAAATTCTGGGTATTCGAAGTTCAGCGCTTGCCACTGGCTCGCATCCTTAGGGTGACTCAGCATCTTGTCTTTTTTATTTATCTCCGGATCATTTTCGTCATCTTCCCGCTTCTTCTCCTCCCTATCCGCATGCCAACGCGGGAGCTTTGCTACCTTAGGGTCCGCGAAATACCGCTGCAGACGAGGAGTGATCGGAAAGGACCACACCAATTTTCGAGGAGCTTTCTTCCTCTTCTTGTATCGAGTGGCGCCAAGACACGGACATATGGTAGACTCCACGTGCTCGTCTCGATAAATGATGCAATTGTTCATGCACACATGGTATTTCACGCGGTAAATCCAGAGGACACACGATTTTCTTCGCCTCCTCGAAACTGGTGGGCACTTGTTCCCGTTGGGAAAACGTTGTGCGAATGACATGTTCTCGTCGAAGCATCGTCGGTCATTTTGTGTTTTACCTTCATCTCGAGCCATGGCGTTACTTTCAGCGGGTATCCTCGGGCATGCATCCTTCATACAATGGAGTAACGCGTCCATCTCCGGGTTGATCCAGCTTGGCTTTCTCTCGGCGGCACCTCTTGCGTTATCCGTGCGCTTGAGAAGCAGCTCTTGAATATGAGGGTCCTGCACCCAGCCTCCATCGTCGTCTGCTCCGGCATCTTCATCTTCATGATCATGCCCCTCGTCTTGATCTTCCTCATCATCATGTACAACATCTTCTACATGATGGCTGTGTACAGCATCACCATCGTGATCATGTCCTGGAGATTCTTTGTCTTCTCGCCCACCCTCGCCGAGGTGGTTGTCTTGTTGCCCTTCCTCATTTCTTGCCCGGCCCCCATGGACGACTTCATAGTCATCTTCATCACCTTGCCACCGATAGCCATCCATGAAACCACGCAAGAGCAGGTGGTCCCACACCTGCCCGGAATCTGGGTCCGCAATAAGACTCTTCACCTTGCATCTTCGACACGGACATCTTATCTCCACCTCGTTCTTTTGAAGCATCTTGGCCTTCGCAAAGCTCAAAAACCTATTCACGATGCCTTAGGTCATCGTGCGGACCATGGTCGCCTGCGGGGTAGAGCAAAACGATATTTTAGAACCAAGAAAAAGTTTGGCATGACCTTCCCTAAAAATACTACCAAAAAGAATGCATAGTGCCAAAATTCTCGCCGAAACGGAAATGAATCAACATTCGGCAAAATATTGGCAACTATCGCATTGCAAATACCGGTACCTGCAAACACAAACATATATGCAACACCACAAACACATGCAACACCACAAACATACATAGATCTAGCTAGGCCACAAAAAGTGCATGTGCACGTTGTTGGAGCGAGCTAGGGAGAAAAAATGTAGATCTACATCATGAAGATAGCTTTCCCCTTACTTACCTATCAAAAAAGGTAATTTCACCACTTAATTTTGATGAATCTATGGTGCAAATGAGGTGAGGAGGAGGAGGCAGCCGAAATCTTGGAGAAGGAGGTGGAGGGAATAAAGTGGGGAAAGTGAGTGGGTAGGTGTGGCTATCCAAAATATCTTGTTGGGGTCCCAGGTTACTAATGACGCACCACCTGCAAATACGCCATTAGTAACCCTGGTTACTAATGGCGCACCTGCGGGTGGTGCGCCATTAGTAGTTTTGCAAAAAAGTAAAAAAAAAGTATATATAATGGCGCACCGTGTAGTAGTGCGCCATTACTAGTTTAGTTTTGCAAAAAAAAGAATAAAAAAAAGAATACAGTACTGGCGCACTCTGTGGCTGGTGCGCCATTACTAGTTAGAACTAGTAATGGCGCACTTCGGTCGGATGCGCCATTAGTATGTATGGAAAAATAAAAAAAAATTATCACTAGTGGCGCACCTTTTGTTTGGTGCGCCATTAGTGTCTTCCACACTAATGGCGCATCACCAAATGGTGCGCCATTAATATATAGTAGTGGCGCACTACTTCTCTGGTGCGCCATTAGTGTCCATCCCATCTATAGCCCTTTTCCTAGTAGTGATCAATCTAGTAGGCCAAACCAAACTGATAATTCGAAGAGACTTACAAAGATAACCAATCATACATAAAAGAATTCAGAAAAGATTCAAATATTTCTCATAGATAAACTTGATCATAAACCCACAATTCATCGGATCTCGACAAACACACTGCAAAAAGAGTTACATCGAATAGATCTCCAAGAACACCGAGGAGAACTTTGTATTGAGATTTAAAGAGAGAGAAGAAGCCATCTAGCTAATAACTATGGACCCGAAGGTCTGTGGTAAACTACTCACAACTCATTGGAGAGGCCTTGTCGATGATGTAGAAGCACTCAGTGAGCAATTCCCCCTCCGGCGGAGAGTCGGAAAAGGCTCCAAGATGGGATCTCATGGGTACAGAAGGCTGCGAAGGTGGAAATAGGGTTTCATGGTGCTCCTCGGTGTTTTCCGGGTATGCAAGTATATATAGGCGAAGGAAGTCGGTCAGGGGAGCCACGACGATGGGGGCGTGCCCACCCCCCTAGGGTGCACCCTGGACCCTCGTGGCTGCCCCGGCTGCTTCTTGATGTCCACTCCAAGTCTCCTGGATTGCGTTTGTTCCAAAAAGATCTCTCCTGAAGGTTTCATTCCGTTTGGACCCCGTTTGATATTCCTTTTCTGCGAAACACTGAAATAGGCAAAAAACAGCAATTTGGGCTGGGCCTCCGATTAATAGGTTAGTCCCAAAAATGATATAATAGTGTATAGTAAAGCCCATAAACATCTAAAACGGGTAATATAATAGCATGGAACAATCAAAAATTGCAGATACGTTGGAGATGTATCAATGTCCACATCAGTATTTTCCCCGAAGAGGAAGGGATGATGCAGCGCAGCGACGATAGGTATTTCCCTCAGTGATGAGACCAAGGTTATCGAACCAGGAGGAGAACTAAGCAACACTATGTAAATGGTACCCGCACAAAAAGAACAAATACTTGCAACCCGACGCGAAAGAGGGGTTGTCCATCCCTCACATGCAAAAGATATATTGGTTTGTAGTAGATTGGATAAATTGATCTCGTGGAAATGCGAAACAAAATTAAAAAATTGCAGCAAGGTATTTTTGGGTTTTTGGAATGATAGATCTGAAAATAAAAGTGACAAATAATAGATCTGAAAGAAAATATGATAAAGAATAGACCTGGGGGTCGTAGATTTCACTAGCGGCCTCTCTCGAGAAAAATAGCATACGGCGGGTAAACTAATTACTGTTGGGTAATTGATAGAACTTCAAATAATTATGACGATATCCAGTCAATGATCAATATATAGGCATCACGTCCAAGATTAGTATACCGACTCCAGCCTGCATCTACTACTATTACTCCACACATCGACCGCTATTTGGCATGCATCTAGTGTATTAAGTTCATGGAAAAATGGAGTAATGCAATAAGAACGATGACATGGTGTAGACATGATCTATTCATGTAGGAATAGACCCCATCTTGTTATCCTTAATGGCAATGATCAATACATGTCTTGCTGCCCCATCTGTCACTGGGAAAGAACACGACCAAACCCATCACAAAGCACCTCTTCCCATGCCAAGAAAAATCGATCTAGTCGGCCTAACTAAACCAAAGATTCGAAGAAGAAATACGAGGATATAAGTAATCATGCATATAAGAGATCAAAAGAAAACTCAAATAACTTTCATGGATAAAATAGATATGATCATAAACTCAAAGTTCATCGAATCCCAACAAACACACCGCAAAAAGAGTTACATCAAATAGATCTCCAAGAGACCATTGTGTTTAGAATCAATGGAGAGAGAGAGGAAGCCATCTAGCTAATAACTACGGACCCGTAGGTCTACAATGAACTACTTAAGCATCATCGGAGAGGCACCAATGAGGATGATGAAACCCTCCATGATGGTGTCTAGATTGGATCTGGTGGTTCTGGAACTTATGGTGGTTGTAATTGTGCTTCGTCGACTCCCTTAGGGTTTTGGATTTTCGGGGTATTTATAGAGCGAAGAGGTGGTGTGGAAGGCGGACGAGGTCGGCACACCCACTAGGGCGCATCTGGGCCCCCAGGCGTGCCCATGTGGGTTGTGCTGCCCTCGGAGCGCCCTCTGGTACTTCTTTGGCCCATCGTGTTCCTTCTGGTCCAGAAAAATTCTCCAAAAAGTTTTGCTGTGTTTGGACTCCGTTTGGTATTGATTTTCTGTGAAGTAAAAACAAGGAAAAACAAGAACTAGCACTGGACACTACGTCAATAGGTTAGTCCCCAAAAATGATATAAAGTTGCTATAAAATGATTGTAAAACATCCAAGAATGATAATATAACAGCATGGAGCAAGCAAAAATTATAGATATGTTGGAGACGTATCAAGTACGTATGAAGCAAAGAAGGTTGTCTGCCCTCTAGGATTAGAGGTGCAGAAGATACATGCATCCCCTAATGACTGCATCCTCTACGGCGGTGAGTACGAGAATTTGAATGCATGCCTGGTATGTGGTGCATTGCGCTATAAGATCAGCCGCGATGACCCTGGTGATGTTGAGGGTGAGCGCCCCAGGAAGAGGATTCCTGCCAAGGTGATGTGCTATGCTCTTATAATACCACAGTTGAAACGTTTGTTCCAAAACAAAGAGCATGCCAAGTTGATGCCATGGCACAAACAAGACCGTAAGAAAGACGGGAAGTTGAGAGTACCCACTAATAGTTCGCAGTGGAGCAAAATCAAGAGAAAGTGGGGGGACTTTGCAGATGACACACGAAATGTATGGTTTGGTTTAAGTGCAGATGGCATTAATTCTTTTGGGGAGCAGAGTAGCAATCATAGCACCTGCCCTGTGACTCTATGTATCTATAACATTCCTCCTTAGTTATGCATGAAGCGGAAGTTAATTATGATGCCAGTGCTCATCCAAGGCCCCAAGTAACCCGGCAACGACATTGATGTGTACCTAAGGCCATTAGTTGAAGAACTTTTACACCTATGGGACAAAAAAGGTTTACGCGTGTGGGATGAACACAAACATCAGGAATTTGACCTACGAGCGTTGTAGTTTGTATCCATCAATGATTGGTCTGCTCTTAGTAACCTTTCAGGACAGACAAACAAGGAATACCACGCATGCACGCACTATTTAGATGATACCGAAAGTATATATTTGGAAAATGTAAGAAGAATGTGTAGCTGAGACATCGTCGATTTCTTCCGATCAAGCATCTCTTAAGAAAGAAAGGCAAGCATTTCAAAGGTGAGGCAGATCATCGAAAGAAGCTTCGCCATCATACTGGTGATGATATACTTGATATTGTCAAGGATTTAAACGTAATCTTTGGAAAGGCTCCTGGCGGACAACCTGTTTTGAATGGCGTTGACGGACACGCACCCATGTGGAAGAAGAAATATATATTTTGGGACCTGCCATATTGGATAGAACTAGAGGTCTGCTCTGCAATCGACGTGATGAACATGATGAAAAATCTTTGCGTGAACCTGCTAGGCTTCTGAGGCGTGTATGGGAAGACAAAAGATACACCGGAGGCACGGGAGGACCAACAATGTATGCACGAAAAAGACGTCATGCATCCAAAGCAGTATCAAGGTCCTACCAGCTACGCTATTACCAAAGAAGAGAAGAAAATATTCTTTGAATGACTTCTCAGTATGAAGGTCCTGTCTGGTTTCTCGTCGAATATAAAGGGAATAATAAATATGGCAGAGAAAAAGTGCAAGAACCTAAAGTCTCATGACTGCCACGTAATTATGACATAATTGTTTCCGGTTGCATTGATGGGGCTTCTACCGGAAAATGTTCGATTAGCCACTGTGAAGCTATGTGCATTCCTTAATGCAATCTCTCAGAAGGTAATCGATCCAGAAATCCTACCAAGGTTACAAAATGATTTGGTGCAATGTCTTATCTGTTTTGAGGTTGTGTTCCCACCATCCTTCTTCAATATCATGATGCACATCCTAATTCACCTAGTCGATGAAATAGTTGTTAGCAGTAGCACGGCCTATAGACGGGCGCTACTACTCTACCAAGCCTGGCGGCAACGGTGTAGCAGTTATAGTAGTAGCTCTTTTTGTAAGGGATGCGCTACTGCTATTTATATAGCATTAGCGGGCTTGTTCTCCTCGTGCTACTGTTAGATAGCAGTAGCGCCTTGTTTTAACAAGCGCTACTGATAAGACTCTGCGTATAAGCTTTTCCCTAGTAGCGGCCAGAAAGCACCCTGTCGCGGACCGCCGCATCATCGAATATGAGCAGCATCTCTCCTAGAGCCCAAAGGGACACCTTCACCGCCTCCTCCTGGATCCGGGACTTCATTGCACCCGCCCTCTTAACGTCGATGATCTCGAACTGCCTTGCCAACCCCACGACCACCGCCACCACCGCACACCTAGTCATTCCCCGCGGACCTCCTTGTCGTGGCAATAACAAGCCCACGCCTCACCTCCGCATCAGCCATCGGCGTCTCCATTGGCGCCTGGATAGCAGAGCTTGATGGGGGACCTGGGGGAGGCGGTGGAAGTATGACCACTGGCTCAGCACACTCCTGCCTCTCTCTGGTGTGCCGGCTGCCCACCACCACACCACCTAGCCCTATGCCCCACCATGCCGCAGACCAAGCGCTTAGCACGGTTAGTGCAACCCGTGACCTGGTGACCAGGCTCAAGACACCTGAAGCACTTCCCCCTCGCCTTTGCGAACAACAACTCTTTGAGATGGGAGAACTATGGCTTGGGACACGGCAGAGCACGCTGGTAAAAAGGGGGCCCTCTCCCCTTCCCCACCATCTTTCACCCACCGCCATCAATGCGCTCCTGGTTCGGTGGCCCCTAATGGTGACCGCTCAGGCACCACAACGACGGATTGAAGCTGACCATCAGATACCCCCCCCCCCCCCGAAGTGAATGCACATTTGTCCCACCCGCCGGGGCAAGCAGGGCCTCCAAGTAGGAGAACGCTGGTAGGGAGATGGGGCGCGGGACGGGAACTGCCGCGGATGCGATCAGGGAAGGCGGTAGAGCAGAGGGGGTTGCGCGGACGGCGCTGTCGAGCGAGGAGGAGATGACTCGGGGGACGACAACTGTGTTACCATCCTTTTCATTCTTTGAGTTTCTCATTCATTAGTGCCATGTGTATACTACTACGTGATGATTCAATAGGTCGGCCTCGTAGTTTATAGCAGTAACTACTTAAATGCTAATATCGGTAAACTAGAGTCCTGAGTCCTTTTAGCCGCCGCCTCCTCCTTCTCCTCCACAAAAAGCTAGGGTTTTTGCCTCCCGCCGCCGCCGCCGCAGGTCCACCTCCTCTCCGATGGCCTTAGGGCCATGGGGGCGCAGTGAATCTCGGCAAGGGTCGGCGGGAGGGCTCCGTTTTTAATCGTTTCTTTCAGTTTTGCTAGGGTTTGTGTCCTGCTCAGCAAGACGAGACGGCGGCGGCTCCCTGAAGATGGAATAAAGGTCTCCCCGCCTAGCCCCCGTTCCGGTGATGTGTCTAGCATCATTGGTGGGCGTGTGGAGGTGTGTCTCCGGCGGATCTATCTTTGGTGGATTTGCTCGGATCTCGTCGTTGTTCGTCTACGTTCGTGTGTCTTCGGATTGGATTTTTCTGATCTACGTTATTCTTCATCTGCGGCGGTTGCTGTTCTGGTGCGCTGGTCCTACGGGGCCTTAGCACGACGACTTCCCGACTGTCTACTACAACAAGTTGTGCCCGACCGTGATGGAGGGCGATGGCGTGGCGTCTTGGCTCGCTTCAGTGCTGGTAGTTGTCGCTAGGTGGTCTACGGATCTGGATGTGATTTCTATTATTTCTGGTATTCGTTGTACTGCCATGATTGAAGATGAATAGATCGGAAATTTTCTCGCAAAAAAAAAAACTACTTAAATGCTAATGCTAAGGAATATATCAGGTTGTACCAGAGTAGAAATTATAGTGTAGACATGCAAATGGAGATGATAAAACTACTTCATATTGTAGACACATTGTCATTCCACCCAATCCAAGCATAGATCATTGAATCTCGTATTATGATCTAAACTCAGTATATATTCTCTCAAAGCTAAGAAAAGGAAATTAGGACTAGCCCAAGTAGGTAGCGCACTTGGGCTAGTATAACGCACGATGAGAACATCCCGATTCACCAGTACTTACATACGAAGGTTCGCACAAGATGGCTTCATGGATGGTCCTTCTACCTTCCCATAATTTACTCCAACTACCCTGTATCCAATCTTCACGCTTTTTTTGCTCTCTCTAGTGCTACTTCTACCCACGTACATACACTTATCTGTTACTTATATATATGCCACGTGATATGCTAGCTACAATAACGTTGGGGTCTGAATCTCATTTCTCTTCTCCTTCTCATTAGTAGCAAAAAAAAGTTTGTGAACCTAGTACGTCCAATACACACTAGTTTGTTGACCTTTCGGCATGGGAGGTATTAGGATGAACAAGGTGATGCTGTGGCTTCTCTTGAGACCTGACATGAGTGGTGCTCCCTTTCCTACTACAGCCTAGTAGGGCCCATATATCCCCAGCTTCACATTAGAGCAAACACAAGTAGGACGATCTGATGAACTAGACTATCATGGAGTGTTTGTTGTGCGTAAGATTCTAATTTTTCTTCTTGATCTGAACCTCCATGTGAAGCTAACTAAGGGAGTGATCAGGGAGATAGGGACTAACTAGATAACTCTCTTTAGTTTCAAACTTTCAACATTCTGAAAGATACTTCGTACGATTTCGCTTCACAGAGCACAGAGTTTGTACGACAGAGATCATATGGGTCCAATATAGCTCTATATATCCCTACTAACTTCAAGAAATGCAACATGGTTTGGGACTTTATAGGAAAAAAAATCATTTTGTCAAATGCATGTGTTTCCTTACTGTAGGATACAGAAAACCATATTCCGGTCTTACATTGTCAAGTTATCGCGTTTCTAGAAGCTCCATGTAAGGTATTGGGACACACAAGGGCGTTAATTTCCACCTTTGTTCAAGTTCCATAAACTGAAGTGTTTCCTGTTCCGTAAGATATGTTTCCTGTAAGAAGTACTTCTCTGTCGCATAATATAATCTTATTACATCCAATATGTGAAATATAACAATGTTTTAAATAGCGGGCTATGGAAAATAGCAACGGGCCTCGAAATCAGCTATAGCGGGCTATTTATGAAGGTAACCATTTAGCGGCACCCTGCTGAAAATGCTATAGCAGGCTATAGGCTATTTAAAACTATGGAATATATTGGATGTAATAAGATCTTATATTATGGGACGTAGGGAGTAGTTCCTATCGTGATTTAGATGCGCTTGTTCATGCTCAGTTCTACCACAATCAACACAACAATAATGGTTATCAGAAATACAAGATCAGACCTCAAGACTAGAGGCGGAGTTTTTGGTGACAGAACTGATTCAATATATTTTACGAACCTCCATGCACCTTATGATCAGACAAAGTTCGGTGATTAAAAACACCATGCACCTTATGATGGGACAAAGTTCAGTGATCCATACATAATCCGGTTGGTAATTGGTGGACTGTTAGTGCGTGCATCGTTTCACTGAAGTACACCTGTCTCTTGATTTTTTTAGCAAAAGGCACAAGCTTAGTGTACCTTCAGATAATATGTAAGTGTTTCTGTACATGCAAATGGAAAAAGAAGTTATTATATATTTTTTCGATAAAGGATGGATTTTATTGACTCAAAAAAGCATCAAGAGGATACAATATAATAAGCTCACACCCGGCCTCTGTATAATTAGGATGCACACAACCAACTTAACACACACACGCATGAAAACACACCAACAACTAGCAAAGTCCTAAGACCAAAAGCTATGCATAGGCGTGTAAAAAAGAAAAAGAAAAAGAAAAGCCTCAAAGCGATCAGATCAGTGATCGATAAACTACAACTCAGACCATATCCGCACCAACCATTGACACCACATGGATTAAGAGGATCTTCAATGGCAACGCCTTCAGGAAGGAAGCGACTCAAGCGCAGTCGTTGCCGGATCCAACCACAAAGGTCAGAGTCAAAGTTTTCACCCTGAAGAATCAGCCCGAACATATCCGAACAATGCCCCCAACAAGGTAACGATGTAGACAACATCGCCATTGCCAGGTAACACCACTCGGGTCTAACCAAGGCTTTCGCCCCGGAGCTCGAGACCGGGTGCTCACAGCACCACCATCAAAGTCGCATGTGTTGCCGCCGCCGCTTTTCCGCAATCCCAGCAGCTACAATTGGAACGCCGCCACTCCACGAACATCCATCTGCGTCAAGTCTTCGTCCATAATTTGTAACTCAGCACTGAAGTCATCCACTGGATCAAAGAGATAAAGCCTCCTGAAGTTTTTTCAATGACCCCTGCTGACATGAATCTGTAGGAAGTCGCTGCAGGACAATCTACAGTCACCATCATCCGGTCAATCTGATCTAGATCACCACCACCAACCAAGGATCGCAACATCGGCAGCCCACACTGGACACAGCTCATCACCGCAACCCCACATGTCCAGAGTCCGTCGTGGCCGGAGCAGTGCGCAAAGATCTGCGAGGCACCACTCTAACACCATGACACCAGCCTCCAGCCGCTGACAGGAGGAGCGATCTGCGGCGGCCCCGGAAATCACGGATGGGGACGACGGCCGAGGATGTTGCTGTGAAGTCACTTGCCGGATTGAGCGCAGCCGGAGAGGGCCCCTCATGCCGCGCCACGAAAGGATCTTGGCAAGGGGTTGGGGAGGGACGTGCAATGCCAGCCAAGATGGGAACGAGTCCGCCCTGCCGCCACCATCCAGGGGCCTGGCGCGGCTTTGCTGGCCAGCCCTCCGGTGGCGGTGATGCAGGAGCTGTCGGAGGAGGGCCTCCCGGAGGCGCGGCTGCTGATTCCCCCGTGCCGCCCAGGAAGGACGACGCGGGGGTTGCGGACGCCAAATCTATAATACCTAAATAGTTCATCCCCACTATCTTATTTCTATTAACATGCAGCCTATCCACATCATCACCATGGCCAACACATGTCACCTCATAATTTTTTTCCAACAAACCATTGGATACATTTTTATTTCATTTGTTCTTCATCTTCTAACGTTTTGTTACCAGCGCAGGGAACGGACCGAAAACAATCTCTTTGTTTCCGTAAAAGCATGGACCCTCCCCCTTCTCCCTAAAAATAAATAAGAAACGAACCGATCAAGCCCTCTGTTTTAATGAATCAGAACACCCTTCCCCACAAATAAATCAGTCGTTTCCCCTGTTTACAAGAGGGTGCAGCGGCTAGGAACCGATCTCTGCATCAGGGAGCTCCTCCGGCATGATCGCCGGTCCGGCTGCCTCCGGTCTACCTGCGTCTACAGGGGTGACGCCTGCTGCAGCCTTGCTCTCCCTCCCTCTGTCTCGCTGCTGCCCCTGACCTCCAATGAAAGACGTCGAGTCACCACACCACCAAGATCCGGACCGCAACCACAGTAAGGCCAGCTGCTTTGGTTCATGTCGATTCCGCCAAAGCCATCTAATCTCCCTTACCTATACTCGCGTAAGGCTAGGTGCTTTGGTTCATGTCGATTCCGTGGCTGTGGACAGGACCCTCAAGATCAAATGAATCGGAACGTTGGCGGCCAGAGTCGTTCAGTTCTAGAACGACCAACCCCTTTTATGCTCCAAACATGTTCGGGTATGGATATTCTGAACCTCACATACGCCATCTCATCTTATATGCATTGCTATCCCAAATTCCCATATGCAGTATCAATTTGTTTAAGCGTACAATTCTGAATCAATTTTGTTATTGTTGTGGATTCACCATTGTGTCTGCCCAGATTGAAGCTTTGATCTGAATCAGCAGAAGTAAAAAGTTGCAGGTAAGATCTCCGAGTGTAGTTTATATAGTCAGCACCAGATGGGGTTCTGTGAGATAAATGTACATGCATAATTATGGATATTTTCATCGCGACATGAAACCTGGTCGTTTGGTGGACTATAGTATGCCCAATGCCTATAATATGACAAAATTTAAAGAGAATTATATTCTTTCAAAAAATCTGTTGGTGACGACTGAAGAATGGTATTGTATAAGGGGAGTGCTTCGCACAACCCCC
>JAHHZJ010003522.1:0-38067 GCA_021437245.1 Aegilops speltoides
CGGGTTTTATCGGCGGGGTTATCTTCTGCCGTGGCCGTTGGTCCTCGTTATCGCTCCCCTTTGGGGTATCCACCATATATTGTCATGTGACAAGGTGGTCTGTCGTCTTGTATAAGCTCATTTTTGTTAAGTCTCCGGCATTCGTCTACTCCGTCGATGTCTTGAACCGTAGTCTAACATGTCGGTTAGATGCGTCGGCGGTGGCTACAAAGTGGGTGGTGGGTGGGATCTGAATTTCTTACGTCGCGAACCCCAACCATCCGGCCATAGTCCGGCCAGGATTCTCTGATAGCGAAGATGCTTGATGAATTCAGGATATCGCCAAAAGCGAGTGTTGGAAAAATGTCGTGGCGGTGAATTCCATAACCGGCCCAATCCGGATCGATTGGTAGGCGCGGGAGATTGAGTCCGAGCGAAGTCGGCGCCTCGGAATCACGGGTTTCGCGAGGACAAGATCGGTGTTGGCTCCATCGCCGTGTATGTTGAAACCCGGTGGCGTCTATCCACCGTCCCTTGATGTGGCGATCGACTCGGGCTAATGGCGAGCGGATCGGGTGCGGCCACGAGGCCTGTTCGATGGAGCTAGATCATGTCCGTCGTCCCGGTCGCGGCATGCTGGTATGGCTCGGTCGTCGAAGATCAAGTCTCCGCGGACATCGGCCGTGAAGTTTAAGCTTCGAATCGACCTTACGGCCGGCGTAGCTTCGATCTGCTCCATATGGCCAAGAATTGGCCCGATGCAAAGCCGCGAATCTGAAGATCTGTCGGGAGAAAAGTCTCACCGGACAGCGTTGTTGTTGAAGATGCCATCAAGCCTATCGGCGGCGACAGGAGGAACTCTCAATGAAAGCACCAATGTCGATGTCAAAACCGGCGGATCTCGGGTAGGGGTCCGGCGTGCGTCTAGGCGAGATGGTAACAAGAGCGAGGACACAATGTTTTTACCGAGTTGGGCCCTCTCGATGGAGGTAAAACCCTCGTCTGCTTGATTAATATTGATGAAATGGGTAGTACAAGAG
This sequence comes from Aegilops speltoides, assembly GCA_021437245.1. Taxonomy (NCBI): domain Eukaryota; kingdom Viridiplantae; phylum Streptophyta; class Magnoliopsida; order Poales; family Poaceae; genus Aegilops; species Aegilops speltoides. The sequence goes on from JAHHZJ010003522.1 coordinate 1,020, forward strand.
TAGATCTACCACGAGATCAGGAGGCTAAACCCTAGAAGCTAGCCTATGGTATGATTGTTGAGATGTATGTTATCCTCTGGGACTAAAGCCCTCCGGTTTATATAGACACGAGAGAGGCTAGGGTTACCAGATCGGTTACAATGGTAGGAGATCTACATATCCGTATTGCGAGCTTGACTTCCATGCCAAGAAAGTACCTTGGACACGAGCGGAGTTTTCAATCTTGTATCTTAGTAGTCTTGGAGTCCGTGAATATTGATAGTCGGCTGTCGGACACCCTAATCAGGACTCCCTCGGATATCATCGCTCCGCCTATCCGAGAGATCAATTGGTGAATTATGCATCTTGGCAATTCGAAGCTCATCAGGGACCAAATCTCGATGTCTATGAAGGTCATCGAACTTCGTCATGATCCCTGGTTTGAGGACTTCAAGGAATCTCTCAAAGCGATGACTTCGAGCAGAATCATCATCTTACGCATCTTGTCTTATGGCAAGCGGTCTTTGAGGTAACGAATGCTCCTCATCCGAGTCTTGTAATGATGAATCGATAATGATGAGTCGACAATGATGAATCGATGATGACATTGAATCTGCTATACTAAACTCATTTGCGTTGCCACTAAACAACAAATGGTTTTAGAACAAACTCAAGATATGCTAGAAAGAAGTGATAATATGTTAGCAAAGAAATGGATCGATCAAAAGCATTGGGTGAATGTCTTTAGAAATTCACTCCAAGTTTGGCCCTTCAAGATCAACATAATACCCTCTTGGTGATCACGAAGCTTTCTCTTGAATCTCTTCAAAGAAAGGAAGATCTTGAAAAGCTAAGAGTGTGTTATGAAGATCTTGAAGGGCGCGATTCATTACTAGCTCAACAAATCAGCACTTCTCGGGAAGAATTGTTCCTCCATGCTTAAAGTGCATTGAGCGTGAATCGCTAATTCTTCACTGAATGTTCAAATGCTTCAAATGTTACAAATTCTTCATCTGCCTGCTATCACTAATTCCTCATCGAGGACATTGCTAGTATCCTTGACAATGCGAGGCTGAAGGAATTGTACATAGCAGGAATGTACAAAAAGCCTCAAAGGGCATCAGACACTTTGTGATGTGCTCAAAAGCAAATCCTCAGAAACCCTAGGAAGAGGTATTGCCTTTGAGAGAAAACTCAATGCCGATGGAACATATTGGAAGCTTGGCGGTACCCCAAAACCTCATGGGTTCTTTGCAAAGGACCTCGATTGATCCATCTAACTTATCGGCTTTACTTGTGAATCTTCTCATTCCTCTGATGAGTCACTTGACTCCAACTATAAACTGTTCAAAAATCAGAATGGTGAAGTATTTGCTAGATATGTTGGCACTAACTGCAGGAACGGTTCCCCTATGAAGAAAATCTGGGTTCCCAAAAGCTGTGTTGAAAGTCTTCAGGTGAATGTCCTCATGACACCACCTATGAAGAACAGGAACCCTAGATCAAATTCTTCACATGGATCAAATTCCTCAAGCTGGATCAAAGTCGATATGATTATCATCGTACTAACAACTTCATCTCCTGAGTTAGAGCTAAGACTACGAATATGTGCATTATTCTTCAAACCATTATGTTCATAAGTCCTCGAAAATTACTACTGCTTATTCATATGCTTACCTAACCCTCCTATGCTAAGCGAAATGGTTTGGCATCTTTGCCACCTTTCTCTCATGGTGCTTTCGGGATGATGAACTCTTTGCCACCCCTCGGATGTGGGTGGTGAAGAAAAGAACTAATCTCTTCTGGGGTCGAGGTCTCGGGCGTGCTCTAACGTCGAAAGAATTTCTTGAGGACCTAGAAATTGCTTGAAAGGGCCGTGAATCATGATGAAATGAACTTTCATTTCACATGTCCTCATCTTGCTATATCTGTTTACTACTTGATGAAATTCATCGATGAATTTGATATCATATTCTTCAGCGATGAAGCATATGAGATTATAAGCTACACTAATTCATCTGCGGGATGATCAACCCAAAACCTTGAATGGGTCCTCGATAGTGGATGTACAAATCACATGTGGTGACAAGAATCTATTGATGGATGCTCCTTATCACCGTCACCTCTGAAGCATATCATCTTTCTTGACAAAGGCAAAAGTCGGTATTGGGTCTTGGTAAGGTTGCTATCTCTAAGGATAAGCACATGGACAAGGTCATGCTTGTTGAGTCCTTAGGATACAATCTCATGATCTCAATCTTGTGTGATCTTGATATGGTTGTTGTCTTTGGCAAATATCATTGTGTTGTGATTATGGAAGTGACAATTCCAAAGTCTTGAAGGCTTTAGGAGAGGAGATCGTATATTGTTGATTTCTCTCTGGACCACAACAGCTGTATGTCTACTTGCAAAAGCTTGGAAGGTTGGCTATGGCATCGACAACTTGGTCATGCGAGGCATGAGAATTTGAACAGCTTGTGAAGAAGAAGCATGTCATTGGCATTGAGAATGTCAAATTCCTCAAGGATCCTTATCGCGGAGCATGTGAAGCGAAAAATGACCAAGGCCAAGCATCCAGGAAGACTATCATGACCACTACCGTCCATTGGTTGCTTCACATGGACCTCTTCGGACCTAATCATTATTCAGCAGTCACTAATGATGCATCTTTATATGGTTTTGTCATTATTGATGATTATTCTCGATATACATGGGTACACATTGTTGCCACAAACATGAAGTGCGGAAGTCCTCAAGCGATTTTCCTCGAGGGCTTCAACCAACTTTGGTGTGAAGATCAAGCATATCGAAGTGACAATGGAACTGAGTTCAAAATTCTGGTCTTGATGCCTATCTTGATGAACTTGGTATTACTCATGAGTTATCTGCTCCCTATACTCCTCGTGAGAATGGCGTCGTGGGCCAAGCAGAACTCTTGTTGAGATGGCTGACTATGCTTGATGAATACAAAGCCTCGGCGTTTTTGGATTGATACAATTAATCTTGCCCATCATCACAGTATATCTTCACAAATTCTTCAAGAGCGCCTATGAACTTCTCACGACAAGAAACCCAATGTGAGTTATTTCAAAGTCTTGATTGCTAAATGTTGGATTAGAGATCCTCACCACAACTCTAAATTTGCACCAAAAGCACATGAAGGTTTATGCTTGGTTATGGAAAGGACTCGCACCCTCTGAGTCTTCAACATTGTTCTTCACAAGATTGTTGACCTTGTAGATGTCGGTTCGATGAAACTAATGACTAAAGAGGCACCTACCTTCTATGTTAGATGAACCAACGAGGATGCTATCAAGCTCAAAAGCGAGGATGTTATTCCGCTAAAGAATCTGGAAAAATTTTTCTGGTCATTTGGGCTCGTTTGGATGAAGCAAACCCTCAAGGACTATGGCGTCAGCGTGAAGAATGTGCCTCTCATCTGCGACAATGAGAGTGCCATCAAGATTACTCACAACCAGATTCAGCACTCGAAGACTAAGCACATCAGTTCGTCATCATTTTCTTCGTGATCATGTGTTGAAGGCGATATCTCCATCGAGCATGTGAAGGCGAAGAACAGCTAGCTGATATCTTCACTAAGCCCTTGGATGAGAAGAGATTTAGCAAGTTCGGTGTGAGCTAAATATCTTAGAATCTTGAATGTTCTTTGAAAGGACACACATCCTAACCCTTATCACGAATTGATGACTTAGATGTGCACACATGAAGAAACATTTTCTTCAATCAATGAAAAATAACACTCTAAGTGTGAAGAAATTAATGAAGAATCTGATTCTCGAGAACCCTCGACAATTGTGCAGCGGTGTATGAAATCATCATTCTTATCTGGTGGATTCACGCCACCACAAAAGTTGAAAACCTTCAATTTGAGTTTTTCCTCATTTTGAAATTCCTCAGTTTTTCAAATTCTTCAACTTTGCAAAATCCTCAATGTTTCCGTCGTTTTTCTTCATTGGCTATATATATATATATATGAGTTTATGTCTCTCTGACATTCACTTATTGCTATTTCTTCAAGTTGCAATTTACGCTAAGTGAATGTGATCGGACCCTTTCCTCTATACTATACTCAGCCCAATCTATTCACAAATTCTTCATATGCGTTACGATTGAAACTCCTTCAAAGTCTTCCTTTGTGTCCTTGAGCAGGTGAAGAAATTGAAACGAAATTTGTTTTAACAAATCTTATCCAGATTTTGGTTTTACCGCTCAAACCGTTCCGCATCCCGATACATTAGTTTATTCACCCACGATCTTACGATCTCATCACGCGCGATGCGTGGGTGACACATCTCGCGTGAAGAAGAAAGGGCAGGGCATGTTCGTCCCAAAATCTTGAGCGAAACAGTTTTACCGTGGCTATAAATACCTCTCCTTCCTTACTTCATTTACTCCGCTCGGTCATCTCTCGCTCGAGCTCTCCTCAAACCTAAGCGCCGCCGCTACTCCATCGCCGTCGGTGAGGAAGAGCTTCCTGCCTCGACCTCGTCGCCGTCGTACTCGCGCCCGACTGCGGAAATCTTCACTCCGCATGCCGTAAGCTGTCTCTCTCTGCCTTAGAGTTAGGTGGTGGGAGATCTAACGTGACGAACTTCACCATGGTTCATCTCATTAAATCGTGTTCTTGATTCGGGTAATTAAAGTCACTTTTATTACTCGCTTTGATTCTCAAACTTTTTGAAAATCTTCAAAGGTGTTTTGTTCTTCAAATCTTCATATGAACACCTCACACCTTGTATGCTCTTGATTTATCTCTCTAAGCACTCATTTCTTCAAGATTCCTCAATATGTGGGATTTTCAATCTGTACAACTCTGGAACCTAAGACAAAAGCAGCTTAGTGAAATTCCTCAAGCTCAAGCTGGTCAAATTCCTCAAAACTTGTTCCTTTTGAAAAATAAATGCGAAGAGCATATGACCTCTCCAAATTCCTCGCACCTACACTCATTCACGGTACTCATGTCATTCTTTGAATCACTAGGTTCTCATCAACAACTCATTGCGGCGTTCCTCGAAGAAAAACTGCATACTTCTTGAGAGTGTTCTATTGTTCAAATTCCTCATCTGAAGAAAATGGCATAAGCAGAAGACATGAGAGGAGGAAAAGAAGCGGAGGTCATGACTGCCTTTGAAGATTCTGATGAAATTTACAAGATTCTGCACACAGTGAAGCCAAGTTTGGCAGAGACCAAAAATCAGCGCAAAATCGCATCGAGGAGATAGAGCGAAAATGGGCACGAGAATGGAGGGAATATAAGCTATGTTACTCCCAAGTACATGAAGAAATTAGCCTAAACCCTCCATGCCCAAGAGCTCCATTGGCACGTGGCCAAGTCGTGATCCCACCAGCATCAAGCGTGGTGAAGACTTTCATAGAATGGTCCGGCGCCAAGCCAAATTAGCAAAAAGAACGACCCAAAAGGCGGTGAGGAAATTCAATGAGGATTACGCTGCTGCTGCTTTGGCGAGACCTCGGTCAAGCTTGAGAAATCAGCGAAAAGCACCTTTCATAAACCAAAGTGCTTCACCATCAGCGCCCTCACGGCCCAGGTTCCTCAGCCCGCGCCCTCATGGCAAATTCCTCGGGCTTGCTGCTCCTCCAAATCCTCGGCGGCTCCTCCAAGTCCTCAACTCCTGTGCATCTTGCTACATGTCAAAGGACTCGGGGTTTCTCGATTATACGGTTTCTCGGCCAAGTTCCTCGGCTGCACCAATGTCCTCCTTCGGCCCCTCTGCTGAAGACAAAAGCAACAGTTTGGGCCAGTCCTCGGCCAAGTCCAAGAAAAGCAGGTTGCCTTCAGCGTGCCCTCGATGATGAAACCGATGAAGAACTTGCGAAAATCATCGAGGCAATGACCAAGGCGCTAGAGCCAAAGGAACAACAGTGCCTCTGCTTTTGGATCCGAAGAAGATCCTTGACTTCATCGACTTATGGCATCGGGACCCAAAACACTCCCATGCCTGATGCTGCCCGACTCGACTCAAAGTCATATCTTTGAACCATTTCATCGCTGAAGAAAATGGAAATTTGAAAAGGCTCGTGAAATAAAGAGAGCACAAGGCGAAAGGAGAAAGCTTACGAAGAAGGACGCCGTCAACACGACTCTGAAGAACTTCTCAAAGCTTATCTGAAATCCAAGCCCTCAGCAAGGATTTGATGCCTAATGCTGATTGGCAAGGAGCCAAGTTGAGATTTGTCAATTTAATGAAGAAAATGATAGCTTGTTGCAGCCCCATACGCAACAAGAAAATCCTCGGTGAAGACTACTGCTCCAACTCTTTGAAGAGATTGTCTGACCTAGCGATGACTCTCGGCCTGCTGATGAGACTACAAGTTCGAGTGATGACTCTATTCCAGCGTGAAGAAATTCCTAGGGCATCCACTAGTGGTGCGCTGAAGAAGCTGAAGAGATCGAGAACGCTGCACCGATTGCGCTGAAAGCCCAGACCGCAGTCCTCAGCTCCTCCTCGCCCTTCCAACTCCAATTCTTCCTTACGCTTATGAAGTAAAAGACAAAAGGCTGCGAACGAGCTACTGATGAAGAAAGAGGAAGGCATCTGCTGCGTCAAATTCTTGACTCTGAAGAAAATGAAACCAATGACCAGCTAAGCTTGAAAATCCCATTGATAGCGTTCCCATTTCCTCCATATGCGTCTAAAAATTGTTCCTTATGGAAGACTACAAGATCCCAAGCGGATCGATGAAGAAAATCAATCTGTTGCTACCTCGAACAGTTTGATGAAGAAATTGAAGTGAAACATTCTCTTAGCCGCGATCGTTTCCTCACCCATGCCTCGGTTCACGGTGAAGAAGAGGTGTTATTAGAGAATTGAAAAAGAATGATGAAAGCGTGGATATTGGATGCACTACACAGTGATGAGCGATGACTTTTGGGAAATCAGCATCCCAATACTCCTCTCTTCACTCACGATTCAACAAATTCCTCCGATCCCGGCTACAACTATTCAATTGAAGTGCGAAGAAACTCATCCCACATAAATACATTCATGAAGAAATTCCTGCGCTAGTCTTTGAAGAACTACTTTCTGATCCCCAAACTGCACAAGAAGAGGAACCAGAAATTCCTCGGCTGAAGCTTTTGAGATCGTGATTCACGAGGTTGTCTTGCAAATCACGACATTCCTCTGCCCAAACCCGAAGAATCCGTTCTCGATCAAGCAAAAATTCAAGGATGAAGACTTCTTTTACGAGCATGTGTTCTTCACTGATTACAATCCATATGACTCTGCTGCTCGCATAAGAAAAAAGCGGCTTTTGGGTACTGCTACTCAAGCCAACTTCTATTCCTCGGTGCTCTTTGACAAGGACAAAATCTTGATCATGAGCATATTCCTCATGTGGATATGGAATCCTTGCCATGCTTGAGCAGGTCCTCGAGTTATTCCGCGATCTGAGACTCTTGAATTTCTGCTTGATATCTATGGTGGAATGAAGAACTCATTCTTGATTTCTATGCCCTTTGCATATCACTTGAAATCACTGAAGATGTCAATTCATGGGTGCTGGATTGGATGACGAGGCTTACTCACTACAAGGCACCAACAACTGAATTGCTTCGTGTCCTTCCTCTTGATCCTCCCCATGAAAGTGCGTTGCATCTACAATGACCATGAGCTGACTGATCATTATATCTGAAGTACTCATGAAGCCTTTGAAGCGAGCAGGCCCTCAGACCAAATTCCTCGTCGAGGAATTGCTTTGTATGTCTCGAATTTGTCTATCCAATTCGGCGCAGACAATAGGTCCCATCAAAGGCCCACGACTCAAATGATGAAGATATCGTTGGCATCATGAAGAACATGCTTTTCAACATCATTCATGGCATTCCGTTAACTTCCATGATTTCTTCATGAGGACTCTGCGGCTAATGTTACCTTGTCACCTTTTAATTTGACCCTATCGCCTTGGATTATGAGAGATTCATAAGGCGAGATCTTCCTTTGAATTACAAAGTGACACTCTAAACCATAGCGACTACTTGCCGCCCGTGAAATCCTCAAGCGACCGGTTTCATCATCGATGATAAGGGCAAAGGTAGTTGTAGGGACCCGACTCATAAGTCGTGATCACCGAATGCTGCGTGTACTGGTGATCCGGATATCAATGCTCACTTGAACACCTGAAGCTGAATAACAAGAGTCTTACATCCATACTGGACCGTCTTACACAAATTGTGACCATTATGGTCCAGTCTTACATCGATAAAGCCTTAAGGGCTGAACATCAAATGAAACATAGCAGCGGAAATAAATGGTTGATAAGTAGAACCCATGCCATCTGCCTAACCCTACGGGCATTACATTGGGAAGCGTCCTAATTAGCATGATCGTCTCCAAGAACTCTTCTTTGAACTCCGGTTCTTCCATGCTGGTAATTAAATAACCGATGGCAAGCCAATGAGTACTTTGAATGTACTACTTAAGCAACCCATGATTTGGTTCAAGGTACAACAATGCATGACATAGGTAAATTTTGCATAAATCTAGTTTTGAGTGCATTGACATGTTCAACATCCTATAAAGCATGCATCGAAGAATTCAAGTAACCATGAGAACTGGTCACGAGATATCAACATAAATAGAATGGGCACCAACCCATTTATCATAAGCAGAGTGAAACCAACCCATCTCAATCGTGTCAAGTCCTTTGACTTGACCCAAGTCATTCCATCATCACACACTAGGTTGAAAACTCTGGACATAGTTTAAGCAGCACCGCCAAGCCGTCCTTGACCGTGACCACGGCTATTGAATAGTTTACACTCTGCGGAGGTTGCACACTTTACCCACTAGATCAGGGGAACTTCCGTGTCATCCACGACCGCAGGTACCTCAAGTACCGGGGTAAGCACCCGATCACTACCTTTCCTAGAACAACACTAACATGGAGTCCACTCGATTAGGTAGTAACCCCGTGCCAAACATTTCACATCATAAAGTTGTGGAGCCTTGCTCCCATATTCATCACATACCACAAGCACGGGGTACCAGCGGTGTGTCGGTGCCACTATGAAAACATCATAGCCGCCCTACAGCGCGACCCGTCCCAAGAGAGCACCAACTCTCCCGTCACTAATGTCACGGGCTCCAAGCTAGTGTCGGTCTAAGTACTCAATAATGCCCTTTCCCATATAAGGGTAGAGTGGTGGCGCATGTAAGGTTGGGACAGTCATCAAATCTTAAATCTAATCCATTTTGAAAACAAACACACTTGCGGTACACCACTTCGTCATCAAGTGGTTACCCTCTCATCATCTCCCTCGGGCATAAGTGGCACCGATGGGGTTTTCAAAAGTCGTTTTGAAAGTATTTTGGTCTCCATCACCATACATATCCCGTCCCTTTTGCGTAGCTTTTCACTTAGCATCCTATCTACTCCCACGGCATAACCCTCATAAGATGGTAGGGCCATGCACAATGCAAGTATCAATGAGAAAATAATGAAGCAACCAACCCGTGGTTCACCCTCCCATCATGATTCGATGCAACAAGAATAAGAGCTATATATGACATGCATGTAAAGGGTTTCATAGTCATGGTCAAAGGGCTGCTTGCCTTGGTTGGCTTGATCTTCAAAGTCTTGAGGCCTGCTCCTCCTTCTTCCTCGGCTACCTCGTCGAACCACGGGATCTAACGTCGCATGAAAACAACGAAAAAATAAGAAAATAATAAAAAGCAGAAAAGTCAAAGTGCTAGGAAAAATGTCAACTTATTTTTGTAAAATACTAGGAGAAAGCTAGGAAGGGACAAGTCTTGGTTTTGGTTGCGGAGTAGCGAGAATAGGAGATATGGATTTTCAAAGGCTTATTTAAATGCTAAAAATCACATTTAAATATCTCTGAGAGAAGAAAAAGTTTGTTGGATTTGAATGAAAGTTGCACCATTAAATAGGTTGCAATATTCTAGGAATTTAAAAATTGGAATCAATTCATTTGGATAAATATTACGTCTGTGGAATTTTTGGAAATAAGACAAAAAGGAAAAACAAAAAGTGGCTGATTGTGCCCTTTGGGCGAAGAAGCCCTGCAGCAGCCAGAGCCCAGCCAGCGGACCGGCCCAGCCAAGCACTAAGCGTCTTGTGTTCGCTTCTTGATGCGGGTCCCGCCCGTCGGGGCGTGAGGCTGACAGGCCTGGCCAGCTGGCCGTCGTCGTCAACCTCTGGGCGAGGCAGGCAGCTCGCCCGGCGATCTGAGAACGGGGAGGTGGTGTGGAGAGTACCGTTGAACTTCGAGGCGAGCGCCGTTGGTGGAAGTGGAAGGCGGTCGCCGGTGCAGCTGGACCGCGCGGCGGCGAGTCCTTGTGGAGGTGCCGGGAAGTGGCGACTCCGGCCGTTCAGCGGCTTCTGAGAGGAAAAGAGGGAAATGATCGGTGGCGAGAGTCGGATCGAGAGAAAAGGCGGAGAGGCTGTACCCATGAATCGGGCAGCGACCGGCGGCGGGCTCGAGCTCGATCTCGAGCTCGGGGCTCTGGAGAGAAGTGAGTGGTGCGGGAGGCTGATTGGGAGTGTGGAGGCGACGGGGAGGAAGAGACTCGGGGCTGCCTTATATAGGCTGGCATGGTTCACCGTGGCGTGGCCTCTGGCGCCCATGGATCGGCTCTGAGGCCGTTGGAGAAGGCATGGGGCTGTCCTGGCGTTAAGTGGGGTGGAGTAAGGCGCGGGGAAGGAGAGGGAGGCGGAGACTCTTGCTTTGATGTGTGAGGCCGGGCATTGGCAGAGCAGGCGGCGCCAGGCATCTCGTTCTGCGGTGAGAAGAGAGGAGAGACAAGGGGGCTGCGGTGGCGTGTCCGCGAGGGCCGAGGCGCATCGACTGGCAGCGAGGTATACCAGGTGGTCGGGGAGCCAGGCGTCAGCAGTCGGGGCGTGATGGCGTGCTCGAGCGCGACTTTGGCGGCATCCGCGGCTTTCCGCGTCAGTGGCGTCCACTCGTGTCAGGAGCTCGGTGGATGAGGGCAAAACCGGAAAGAGCCTTGGATGCTCTGCAGGTGGAGAGGAGAGAGAGAGGCTGTGAGAGAGAGAGAAGATGTTGTCGGAAAGGACAAATGAGGTTCCTCCTTCTTTCTCATTTCTTCCTCGGGTGAAAAGCATCTAAGTGAACGAGGGGAGCGAGGAGGGGTTGTGGTAAAAGATGAACTCAAGGAGATTAGTGAAAGTGGCCAAAATAGGCATTTTAGTTATTTGCGAGAAGGTGTTTGATGGAGTTTTGGATAAGCTAATGACTTCCTTGTGGCCAAGATACTCCATGGGGTGAAATGTCACATATATTTAGGGCCTTCCACCCATTTAGAGCTTATTTGGACAAAGTTGCCAATGCAACTCTTGCAAACCCTAGAAATGGGCAGAAATGGATTTGTGTAGATCGATTGGAGTAGATAATTTCTCCTTGATGCACCACTTGGTGTGGTGGCCTTATTTGGTCATATGATCGAGGCTCACCAAAGTTGGGGTCTTGGAGAAAAAGTTGGTAGTGCAAAGTAGTTCAAACTTGATTCTGGTCAGAGAGGGTTTTGAGGCACTTTGACCAAGATTTCCTCTTCTCCAACCTGTGCCATTTGGTCTAGATGCATCATTGGACCAATGAAGCATGTTCACCAAGTTTGAGCACATTTGGACACATTTGGCAATGTAAAGTTGATCAAACTTGGAATGGACAGAAATGGTTTTGAGGGTTTTGATGATGTTATCTTGTTCTCCAAGTCATGAGACTTGGCAAGATCATCTAATATGTCATATGTGACATGATAGAATTTTCTGGAATTTTTGGAGAATATTTCCTTTGTAAATATTTCAAAAGCTTGAAATATCCAGGAAGGGTTTTAGAGGATTTGACCAATATTTTGAACATGACCATGTGTTGAAACTCATATATATGGAAAATATATGTCCTTGAGTCTCTGAAATTTTGTCAAATATTTTTAAAACAATAAAATAATTTTTCCTATTAAAGACCATTTAAAGCCTTAAGAAAAAGCTTTTAAATAAAATAGTAAAACAACTTTTAAAATTATATTTTTGTGGTTTCTGGGCATCCTATATCTAATAAGAGTCAAATATATTTTGGAAAGATTTTCTTGCCCTTAATTAAGTACTTGCAGTGCAAACCTCAATTTAGGGGTTTTGGAAAACTAAATTTAGAAAATACTTTACGGCCAAATATTTTTGTAAGAAAATTCCATATAGCACTATACACATGGCATGGTCATTGGTCGGGGAGCTTGGGGTAAGGAGATGAAATATAGAGGGTAGAGTAGTTGACTATAAGGAGCACTTGAAAAGAAACACGAGAGAAAACCAACTCCAAATAAAAGCCAAATAATGCAAAAAGTTTTGTTGGTCCAAATTTTCATGCTTTATTAATGAAAATGAAATGTTACAAAATCACGAGGTGTAGCAGACCTACCCCCTTACAAGAATCTAGTCCCGAGATTCCTAAACTAAACTTTAAAGAATCTGGAACTTCGGATCTAAGGTAGTCTTCACGCTCCCAAGTTATACCTTTGATGTGGTTGCTCCATTGGACCTTGAAGTACTTGATGGTGCGGCTTGAGTCGTCGCTCGGCCTCATCCAGAATGCGGATGGGCCTCTCCGATAAGTCAAATCAGGTTGAAGGTCGATGGCTTGGTGATTGGCGTCCTTGTAGAGTCAGGCTTATGCGGAACTTGGAGGCACTTTCGGAGTTGTGACCGTGGAACATGTTATGCACATCGGAAAGTTCGGTGGAAGTTCAACTGATAAGCCACTTCTCCTCGTCGTTCCATGATCTTGAAGGGCCAATGTATCTCGGGCGAGCTTTCCTTTGACATGGGCAACGGGCTCCTTTGAGAGGGGTGACCGGGAGATAGACATGGTCTCCAACTCGGAAGTTTATGTCTCTGACGTGGGTCGGCGTAGCTCTTCATCTTGACTTGGCGAGACTTGAGACGCTCTCGACAAGCTGGACTTGCTCGAGCATGCCCTCAGTATTTGATTCACTTTCGCTCGGTCGACCTCGGAGATCTGTGGGTGGAAGCGATCTTTGAAGGACAACTTGGTCCCCATGGCCTCTGGAATTTCTTCCAAAACCTTGAGGTGAACTGGGTTCCTCGATCGACACAATCTCCTTGGGAACACCATGAAGGCTCACGATTCGGTTGATGTAGAGAGTTGCCAACTGGTTGCCATCATGGGTAGTCTTAACGAGGAATGAAATGGGCCACTTTGGTCAAATGATCGACTATGACCGGATGGAGTCATGTCCTTGTTTGACCTAGGTAGTCGATGATGAAATCCATCGACTTTATCCCATTTCCACTCGGGAACCTTGAGTGGTTGGAGTAATCGGCAGGTCGTGATGTTCAGCTTTGACCCTCGGCATCGTCACATTTTGCAACATAGGTGGCAATCTCCTTTTCATCTCGTGCCACCAAAATCTTTCCTTGGTCTTGATACATCTTGGTGCCTCGAGGTGGATGGAATATGGGCTATCATGAGCTTCTTGCAAGATCAGGTTCTTGAGCTCAACCTTGTTGGGCACATGAGATCAGTTCCCAAACCACACAATTCCTTCCTCATCCTCTGAGAATCACGAGGCTTTGCCTGCCTTGATCTTCCTCTTGATGCCTTCAATACTCTAATGCCTTCTAAGCTTTCTTGATATCATCCATCAAGGTAGAAGCAACCGAGGTTGGCCAAGAATCACTGGTGCAACCAGTTCCAACCCGAAGCTTTCAAGTTCTTCATACAAAGGCGGGTAGCTTGTGCTTTAGCATAGCATTCAAGGAGCAAGCCTTCTGCTCAGCATCTGCTACCACATTAGCCTTTCGGTGGTATTGAACACTGAGGTCATAATCCTTTATCAACTCCAGCCATCTTCTCTGCCTCATGTTCAATTCCCTTTGAGTGAAAATATACTTCAGACTTTTGTGATCCGTGTATATCTCACATCGCTTCCCCAAGAGGTAATGTTGCCAAGTCTTCAGGGCATGAACCACTGCTGCTAGCTCAAGAGTAGCCTAGTTCTCTTCATGAGGTCGTAGTTGCCTTGAAAGGTAGGCTATGACTCTGCCGTCTTGCATCAGAACACCTCCCAGTCCGGTTCTTGACGCATCACAATATATCACAAACTCCTTGTGTATATCTGGCATGGCCAGAACTGGGGCGGTGGTCAGCCTCTTCTTCAGCTCCTGGAAGCTCTCTTCGCGCCGGCGTCCATTGAACTTCTTGTCCTTCTTCAGAGCTGAGTCATGGGTGGGCAATGCTTGAGAATCCTTCAGCGAACTTGCGGTAATATCCGAGTCGAGGAAGCTTCGACTTCCTTCACATTGCTCGGGGATTGCCATTCGATCACGGCTTCAATCTTAGCGAGGTCGTGACAATCCCTCTTGATTAAGACATGACCCGGGAATCCAACTCCGCGGCGAATTCACACTTGCTAAACTTGGCATACGGTTGGTGCTCTCGAAGCTTGTCTAGGACCATCCTCAAGTGTTGCTCGTGCTCTTCTTCCGACTTGAGAAGACAAGAATGTCATCAATGAAGACAATGACAAACTTGTCCAAATATTCCATGAAGACCTTATTCATGAGATACATGAAGTAAGGTGGGGCATTGGTCGATCAAAGGACATGACCGTGCATTCATCTGAGCCATATCTGATTCTGAATGCCGTCTTGAATATCTTGGGGTCTGATCTTGAGTTGGTAGTACCCGGATCTGAGGTCGATCTTGGAGAACACCTTGGCCCTATTAGGTTGATCAAACAGATCTTCAATCTTGGGAAGTGGGTACTTGTTCTTGATTGTAACTTCATTGAGGAAGCGGTAGTCAATGCATAGGCGGATGGTATCGTCCTTCTTACCGCCACAAGCGAATAGGTGATCCCCAAGGGGAGGCACTAGGCGGATAAATCCTTCCTCAGCTGCTCTTCCATTTGCTTCTTCAATCTGCTAACTCCTCCGATCCCATTCTATAAGGCTTCTTATAGATGGGTCCTTCTCGAGTATGAGCTCGATGATGAACTCAATGTCTCGGTCGGGAGGCATTCTGGTAGCTCATCGGGAAAAACATCGGGATACTCGCATACTACGGCACTTGTTCCAATCCAACCGGTTAGACAGTTGACTTGGTTGGCTTGAGTAGAGGAGGGTTGGAGTCAAACTTAACCGACTCCTCGGCCATTGGTCATAGTGATGATCCGGTTGGCGCAATCAATCAAGCCTTGGTGCTTCTGAGCCAATCCATTCCCAAGATCACATCAAGCCTTGTGATTTCAGGATGATAAGGTCGCTAGGAATTCTACCCGTTAATGGTGATCCCGACTCCTTTACATCCTATCTTGGCTCTCATCTACTGCTCGGGGTTTGTACCACCATAGGGTTATTCGAGGGTGTAGGGGTCATGCCACTTTTAAAGCAAAACTTTGGGTGACAAAAGAATCGTGGCTCGAATCAAACAAAAGCGATTCTTGGTCTTTGAATTGACAAGGGCATTACCCGGCCTGACGTCCGGGTCTTCTGAGCCTCTTCCACGATGACATGATTCACGACCCTGCCATTGTTGGGCAAGTTGCGGGGAGCTTGGTTCCTCGGTGGCATCCACGGCCTTGTCTGGGTTACTGCGCATTAGGCGCGAGGCGTCGGAGCTTCTTGTTGGGGCAATTCTTGGAGTAATGCCTGGCTGTCCACATCGAAGCAAGTGACTTGGTTGGGGATGGCGCCCTTACCGACATTATTATTGGGGTTGTTGTAAGCTGGCACAGGGGTTGGCATCTTCTTGAGGTGGATAGTTGGTGTGGGGTGCGAGGGCTCTTGGCTCTTGATAGGTTGGCTTGACCGGGCTGGCTGCCACAGACGAGGCTTCACAGTTCTTTGGAGCTACCCTTGCGATCATCTTGCGCTTCTGAGTGTCATCAAGGCACGTCGCTTGTCCTCAAGCATGAGTGCCTTGTTCACCGAATCGAGGAAAGGTTGGGCGGTCACACACAACAAGCGATCTTGAGAGTCTGGTTAAGGCCTTCCATGAAGCGCTCCTTTTGGCGACATCGGTCTTGACATCCTCGAGGGCATACCTTGAGAGAACTGAACTTCGCATGTACTCCTTGGCGGTGCTACTACCTTGCTTGGGCTCGGAACTCACGCTTCTTGATGGCCATGATTCGGAGGAATGTGGGCCTTGCGAATTCTGTCTTGAAGGTGTCCCAAGTGATGTCTTGCTCAACATGCATAGCCTTGAATCCATCCCACCAAGCTCTGGCAGTCCCCGAGGCGTGGGCGCATCGCCACTTTATCACGGTCCTCGGTGCATCCGACTAGTGCGGCCAGATCCTCAATGGTGCGGACCTGGTAAATGCGCATCGAGGGTTCAGCGATCTCGATGAAAGTGGGTGGTGCATGCTTCTTGAACTCCACCGGTGTGGAGCGTCCATGGCCGTGTCCCGCCGGTGGCGATTGACAACGAGCAATCATCTGGAGTCTGCGGTGTTGGCTTGGCGCTCCTCCGGAAGGCTTGGAGAAGCTGAGCCATGTCCATGCTTCGGAGGAGGTGGTGGTGGTGGAGTCGTCCTTGGGCTTGGTCTGGCTGGCTCTGCCTCGTGAGAACCTCCGGCTTCTTGCGGCTGGGTAGAGTACCGATCTGAGGTTACAACAGGCATCTGTTGGGCGGTCAAGGTCTCATGATCGGGAAGATAAAATGAGGAAAGCAATATAGATGGGATGCCTAGTAAGGGGTGGTGTGACACAAAATTTAAGTTAACAAGGGCGGAAGGGCCAAACTCATGCATTAAAACCAAATGGGAAATGTAGTGGTTTACAAGTTCCTTGAAGGGAAATGCGACTTCATCAAAGCAAGTTGAAAGCAAACACAACATAACATGGTTTCATAAGAACCATTACAAGGACTCGACTTTGCAAAGGGGTACACGACCTATCCTACCATAGGCTCTGAGCTAGCCTATCCTAGTCTGAGCGAGTCTAAGTGGTGGAATGCTCGGTCGGGTATTACGGCTCCTCTGGGTCTTCCTCCTCATCTTCATCGGTCTTGGTCTCTTAGTAAGCTTGAGAAGTGGGGAAGTGGAGGAGCTGAACAGCGCTGCTTTGCGGTGGCGTCGTGAAGAGGTTGCGGTACTCCTTTGCCGTCATCTGGCGTGGCTGAGTGATCCTTGGCATGTGCGACCTGTGGGGGTCGTCGCCTCGATAAGCTACTACGGGCTGTCGAGGGTGCTCCATCCTTCTTGATCTGTCGCCTTCATCGAACTATCTTGGAGGAGCTCCTTGGTCTCATGGAGTTCCTTAGAAGCTCCGTCGACTCGAGGCTAGGTCTGTGTGCGGTGTCGGCACACAAGCTGAAATAGAGTGCAGGCGGAGAAAGTCCCTCGTCCAAGGGTGGTGTTGGTGCGCTGCTCTCGTCATCACCTTCCTTACGATAAGGCGGTGTCAGTGGCTGGCTCACTCGCCATCTCGGCGGGAGATCCGGGGCAGTCGGCGCCTTAAGGCAGCGATCTCCTGGCGAGGCAGTGTCGCCATCTGGGGTCCCTCAAAGAACCAGCTCGTCGGGAGTCGTTAGCCCTCACGACTACCTCCACGTGATACTCCTTCTTGGTCTTGTCGACCCGAGTGCTTGTGGTAGGAGAAGGTGGGGACTCGAGTGGTGGCACTTCTGAGGCTATCCTCAAGAATCACGGAAACCCGGTGGTCGAGAAGTCCTCGAAGTGCAGTGGCCATCTACAAAAGTGGAAAGGGAAGGGTCAATAAAGGAATGTGACCTATGTTTGGGGATACTAACATAAAACATAGGTATATGGGTAATCTAGGGGATAGTCTCGCTCTAACTAACGCCCATGCTAACTAAGGCTTCCTACAGTCAGGATGGCTCTGGTACCAGCTCTGTGGGGACCCCGACTCATAAGTCGTGATCACCGAATGCTGCGTGTCTGAGTGATCCCAGAGATCAATGCTCACTTGAACACCAGAAGCTGAATAACAAGAGTCTTACATCCATACTGACCATCTTACACAAATTGTGACCATTATGGTCAAGTCTTACATCGATAAAGCCTTAAGGGCTGAACATCAAATGAAACATAAGCGGCGAATAAATCGTTGATAAGTAGAACCCATGCCATCTGCCTAACCCTACGGGCATTACATTGGGAAGCGTCCTAGTTAGCATGATCGTCTCCAAAGAACTCTTCTTGAACTCCGGTTCTTCCATGCACAGTCAATTAAATAACTAGTGGCAAGCCAATGAGTACTTTGAATGTACTACTTAAGCAACCCATGATTTGGTTCAAGGTACAACAATGCATGACATAGGTAAATTTTGCATAAAGCTAGTTTTGAGTGCATTGACATGTTCAACATCCTATAAAGCATGCATCAAGAGAATTCAAGTAACCATGAGAACTATTCACAGATATCAACATAAATAGAATGGGCAACCCATTTATCATAAGCAGTGGGCACCAACCCATCTCAATCGTGTCATGTCCTTTGACTTGACCCAAGTCATTCCATCATCACACACACTAGGTTGAAAACTAGTGGACATAGTTTAAGCGGCACCGTAACCGTCCTTGACCGTGGACACGGCTATTGAATAGTTTACACTCTGCGAGAGGTTGCACACTTTACCCACTAGATCAGGGAACTTCCGTGTCATCCACGACCAGCGGTACCTCAAGCACCGGGGTAAGCACCGATCACTACCTTTCCCTAGGCGACACTAACATGGAGTCCACTCGATTAGTAGTAACCCCGTGCCAAACATTTCACATCATAAAGTTTTGGAGCCTTGCTCCCATATTCATCACATACCACAAGCACGGGGTACCAGCGGTGTGTCGGTGCCACTGTGAAAAGCGATCATGGCCGCCCTACAGCACGACCCGTCCCAGAGAGCACCAACTCTCCCCGTCACTAATGTCACGGGCTCCAAGCTAGTATTGGTCTAAGTACTCAATAATGCCCTTTCCCATATAAGGGTAGAGTGGTCGCGCATGTAAGGTTGGGGCAGTCATCAAATCTTAAATCTAATCCGTTTTGAAAACAACACACACTTGCCCGGTACACCACTTCGTCATCAAGTGTTTACCCTCTCATCATCTCCCTCGGGCATAAGTGGCACCCGATGGGGTTTTCAAAAGTCGTTTTGAAAGTATTTTGGTCTCCATCACCATGCATATCCCGTCCCTTTTGCGTGCTTTTACTTAGCATCCTATCTACTCCCCGGCATAACCCTCATAAGATGGTAGGGCCATGCACAATGCAAGTATCAGCGAGAAAATAACGGAGGCAACCAACCCGTGGTTCACCCTCCATCATGATTCGATGCAACAAGAATAAGACCTATATATGACATGCATGTAAAGGGATTTCATAGTCATGGTCAAAGGGCTGCTTGCCTTGGTTGGCTTGATCTTCAAAGTCTTGAGGCCTGCTCCTCCTTCTTCCTCGGCTACCTCGTCAAACCACGGGATCTAACGTGCAAGAAAACAACGGAAAAATAAGACAATAATAAAAGCAGAAAAGTCAAAGTGCTCAGAAAAATGTCAACTTATTTTTGTAAAATACTAGGAGGAAAGCTAGGAAGGGACAAGTCTTGGTTTTGGTTACGGAGTAGCGAGAATAGGAGATATGGATTTTCAAAGGCTTATTTAAATGCTAAAAATCACATTTAAATATCTGAGAGAAGAAAAGTTTGTTGGATTTGAATGAAAGTTGCACCATTAAATAGGTTGCAATATTCTAGGAATTTAGAAATTGGAATCAATTCATTTGGATAAATATTACTGTCTGTGGAATTTTTGGAAATAAGGCGAGAAAAGGAAAAAAAAGAAAAGTGGTATTTGTGCCCTTTGGGCGAAGAAGGCCATAGCGTGAGGCCCCAGCCACCAGCCCGGCAAGCCAAACCCGACCTTGCATCGTCTTTGCTTTAAACTAACCAGGCGGGTCCGCCCGTCGAAGCGTGAGCAGACAGGCCTGGCTGCGGCCGTCGTCGTCAACCTCAGGCGGAGGCGGCGGCGGGCTCGCCCGGCAGCGTCTGAGAACCGCAGGAGGTGGCGTGGAGGTACCGTTGAACTCGAGGGCGAAGTCGCCGTTCGGTTGGAGGTGGGCGGTCGCGGTGCAGCTGGTTACGCGGCGGCGAGTCCATGGCGGAGAGTGCCGGGAGGTGGCGACTCCGGCCGTTTCAGCGGCTTCTGAAGAGGAAAAGGAGAAATGATCGGTGGCGAGGAGTCGGATCGAGAGAAAAAAGGAGGAGGCTGTACCCGCAGATCGGTGGCGACCGAGGCTGCGGGCTCGAGCTCGATCTCGAGCTCGGGCGGCTCTGAGAGAAGTGAGTGGTGCGGGAGGCTGATTGGGAGTGTGGAGGCGGCAGGGAGGAGAGAGGCTCGGGGCTGCCTTATATAGGCTGGCACGGTTCACCGTAGGCGTGGCCTACGGGCGCCCGTGGGATTGGCTCTAGAGGCCGTTGGAGAAGGCATGGGGCTGTCCACGATGTTCGTGGGGGTGGAGTAGGGCGCCAGGGAGAAGGAGAGAGAGCTGGGAGAGACAACTGGCGCTCAGCGTGTGAGGCCGGGCATTGGCCGGCAGGCGGCGCCGGGCATGCGTTGCGAGGTGAGAGAGGGAGAGACAAGGGGGCCTGCGGTGGCGTGTCCACAGGCGCCGAGGGGCATCGGCTGGCGCTTGAGGTATGCACGAGGTGGTCGGGGCCTTGGCGTCAGCAGTCGGGGCCTTGATGGCGTGCTCAGGCGCGACTTTGGCGGCATCCGCGGCTTTTCAGCGTCGCGCATCCACTCGTGTCTGGGAGCTACGGTGGATGGGGGCAAAACCGGGAAAGAGCCTTGGATGCTCTGGAGTGCGGAGGGAGAGAGAGAGGTTGTGAGAGAGAGAGAAGATGTTGTCGAGAAAGGACAAATGAGGTTCCTCCTTCTTTCTCATTTCTTCCTCGGGTAGAAAAGCATCTAAGTGTGAGAGGGAGCGAGGAGGGTTGTGGTAAAAGATGAACTCAAGGAGATTAGTGAAAGTTGCCAAAATAGGCATTTTAGTTATTTGCCAGAAGGTGTTTGATGGAGTTTTGGATAAGCTAATGACTTCCACTGGCCAAGATACTCCATGGGGTGAAATTTCACATATATTTAGGGCCTTCCACCCATTTAGAGCTTATTTGGACAAAGTTGCCAATGCAACTCTTGCAAACCCTAGAAATGGGCAGAAATGGATTTGTGTAGATCGATGGAGTAGATAATTTCTCCTTGATGCACCACTTGGTGTGGTGTCCTTATTTGGTCATATGATCGGGCTCACCAAAGTTGGGGTCTTGGAGAAAAGTTGGTAGTGCAAAGTAGTTCAAACTTGATTACAGTCGAGAGAGGGTTTGAGGCACTTTGACCAAGATTTCCTCTTCTCCAACCTGTGCCATTTGGTCTAGATGCATCATTGGACCAATGAGTATGTTCACCAAGTTTGAGCACCTTTGGACACATTTGGCAAAGTAAAGTTGATCAAACTTCAGAATGGACAGAAATGGTTTTGAGGGTTTTGATGATGTTATCTTGTTCTCCAAGTCATGAGACTTGGCAAGATCATCTAATATGTCATATGTGACATGATAGAATTTTCTGGAATTTTGGAGAATATTTCCTTTGTAAATATTTCAAAAGCTTGAAATATCCGGGAAGGGTTTTAGAGGATTTGACCAATATTTTGAACATGACCATGTGTTGAAACTCATATATATGGAAAATATATGTCCTTTGAGTCTCTAGATTTTTGTCAAATATTTTTAAAACAATAAAAAAATTCCTATTAAAGACCATTTCTGGCCTTAAGAAAAAGCTTTTAAATAAAATAGTAAAATAACTTTTAAAATTATATTTTTGTGGTTTCTGGGCATACTATATCTAATAGGAGTCAAATATATTTTTGGAAAGATTTTACTGCCCTTAATTAAGTACTTGCAGTGCAAACCTCAATTCAGGGGTTTTTGGAAAACTAATTTTAGAAAATACTTTCTGGCCAAATTATTTTTGTAAGAAAATTCCATATAGCACTATACACATGGCATGGTCATTGGTCGGGGAGCTTGGGGTAAGGAGATGAAATATAGAGGTAGAGTAGTTGACTATAAGGAGCACTTGAAAAGAAACACAGAGAAAACCAACTCCAAATAAAAGCCAAATAATGCAAAAAGTTTTTGTTGGTCCAAATTTTCATGCTTTATTAATGAAAATGAAATGTTACAAAATGCAGAATTAATGACGGGTGTGACACATGGCCTCAACACATAATGCGGTGAAAGAAAATCGGTATTACCTTCATGAAACCCTCAACCCTTTTGGGCTGTTCTCAATCATGTATATTCATGGGAAGAATTGAAGACTATGGGTCTCCGGGAAGCATTTGACTAGTGCTTTTTCCCTCCGAAGAAATTCAAGAGTGTCAAAAGTTCTGATCGGGTGGCGATTCTTATTCTTCATCGCGTAAGCTGATGAACATGAATATTTGGGCGACCACTGCGGCGAGCCCTACTTGACAACCAACCCGACATGGCGCTCCTCCATCGACTTGAAAATCTTGAGCGTTAGTCCTCGGTTTGATCCTTTTGGTCATTTTGATGAAAAAGGGAGAAATCTGGGTTAGTCTTCAGCGGGTTTACAATATAGGCGTTTTATTAAGTTACAACTCTCGTTCTTCGAAAACTTTCATTGGAAGAGCGAGGTTATAATCTTAAATCCGATGGTTCCTTGATACTTTTGGTGGAGTACTCTCGTGCTTTTGATGCCGAGCTCTGAAACTTTGTTGTGCTATTCCATGCTTATTCCTTGTCTTATTGCCGCATATGAAGAATCTCCTCGGGCACCATATTTCATCATGCATTTCAAATTCTTCATATTATATATCAAATCGTGTATGAATTACAAGATATAGAGGGAGATCTCCATGATTCAATTCTTCAAATGTGCATTGCCTCAAAAGCAATTTCCTCACTATGCACATATTAGGGAGTTCTTCTATATCTTGCAATCAAATCCCTCAATATCGTATTTACACTTCATATGTTTATCCCGTTGAAAACTTAACCTATGTTGTCATCAATCACCAAAAGGGTTGATTGAAAGTGCATCTAGTGCTTATAGTGATTTTGGTGTATTGAAGACTTATAGGTTAAATAACTGATCTTGTTTGTGAGTGTCTGGGTCTATAAGTCTATGAGGAGTTTGATATTCTGAGAGGAAAGTCGACCCTAAAAATGAAGTTCTTCGTTGAAGACTTTGATATTCGAAGACTTTACGAAGACTTTGAAAGTGAAGAAATTGGTGTGACCTTGAAGACTTAATATTCATTCGAGGAATATGAGGCGTGAAGACTTTGTTTTTCGTAGTTTCATTTTCTCTTTCTTGAGTCATAGGAAACACCGTCTTGTTAAAGGAGTCGAGAAATACTAAGGAAAAATTTCCATGTGATGCTCAACTCAAAATCCTACACCTACCAATCCCTTGACGAAGCCATTGGAAATCTCATACTGATTCGAGACAAATTCTTGATATGAGGCGCAGTTCTTACAGTCCTTGAGGACTTCTACTCTGACGAGGAAGTTAAAATTCGCCAGTGATGTAGTGCCTACAGTGATGAACATATTAGCCACGAGGAATTTGAGAGCCAAATTTCCGACCGTTCTTTATCTTTCTTGGCGCGGTTGTCCCAAATATCTTATCCACCTAGCGGTCTTATCATTGAAGGCATTTATGTCTTATCATGTCGGAGCTGCTCCCTAGGCTATAAATAGCCGCCCCTACAACCACTAGCTGGTTGGCTGCTCAGAGAGAACTTGACACTTGTCATTTGAGAGCAACCCATCCTCAGAGGACTTTGGTGCGAAAATCATCAAGTGAGGAAAACCCAAAACCAAACCCCACAGACCAAAAGTGATTGAGCATCACTAAAGAAATTGATCCTGCGTGGATCCGATGCTTATTACCTTTGAAGTGTGCTTCTTCCAAGCGGTTAGGCTTCAAGGTCTAGAGCATCCAAGAGGAATTGTGGATGGCCGAGTGACCGAAATCTGTGAAGGTTTGGAAGTCACGAAGACTTACCACAGTGATTGGGCCGAGGAACTGCGTGGTCTTAGTTCAAAGGAGAATCTGATGAGGGCTGGGTGTCTGAGTTGCAGCTCTCGGGCGGGTGTAAAGGCCCCCATGTGTCCTCGAGTTTAAATACTCGGCCGCTCCAACCAGGCGTACAAGCCCCGGGACAGCAGTTGGAACTGGTTTACCAAATCATTATCTTCACCATGGCGGATTTCTATTTCCTCAACTCTTTCATTTCCTCATTACTGTGTTGAATGTTGTTCATATCTGTGTTTGAAGACTTTGACTGAAGATTTTCACAAATTCCTCAGATCAATTCTTCAGTCTGTTTGTCTTCATCTTGCTATCCTGTGTTTACACTTTCCGTACTCTGTGTTAGTCTTCATTTCATCATGCTGACTATGTTTGTATCATGTTATGTTTACTTCTGAGTACATATTCCGCTGCAAGTACACTACTAGGAAAAGGCATGCTAGTGGCGCACGGTTTTGCCTTCTAATGGCGCATGGCTAGTGCGCCCTTTGCATCATTAAATTTCTTTCTAATGGCGCTGCGTCATCGCCATTAGAATCTGGTATTCTAATAGCGCACCAGTTTTGATGCGCCATTAATCTTTAACTCCACGATCGCCATTAAGAGTGCCTCCCGGGGCCATATGTACAAATGTGCTATGGCATTCTAATGGCGCATACGTTACATCGCCATTAGTGTGATGATCACGGTCGCCATTAGTGTCTTTTGTGGTGCGCCATTAGTATGAATATTAGGTTTTTTTTTGCTTCTTTGAGTTTTTGCACTGATTACAAAATATATTATTGCATAGAATATAGGCAATGACCGCCCGCAACATCAAATTCATCAAATACAATAGAAGATTATTAGTCTCGAATACAATTCATCATATTAGTCTCCGGTTCAAAAGGACCGGACAAAGATAAAACATTACAAGTCTCAAGACCCGATGTATCGAGTTTGCCTTCACACTACAAGTCGATATCGATCATCTAAACTACCATCACATAGAAGGGCTGTAGTCATCACGATGAGCATCATCGCGATCAAGCTGGTCTTCATCCGGTTCCTCAACGCTCCCTCCTCTCACCTGCTAGATGGCGGGCGTATCTGGATTGGCCTCCGCCCTAGTGGTGTACCCTTTGTAACTATTACCGGCTGAAGCAGTGAACTTTTGTCTCCGACACTCCTCCCGGTCATCGTAGAACTCCGGGAACCTTACCCTTGTACCACGACATCACGGCAGCATCTCTATGCACAAGCCAAACAACGAGACAATACATAAGCAATGTGTAAGTATGCAACAAAAGGATCGGAAGATAAAAGCAAGACATTAATAGCACGATTCATGGTCCTACTAATAAAATAGCATCGATTACATCTAAGTTGAACAACCTTCCAAACCAAAGAGACATCTGAATTCATTAAAAAGTTTAATTACAACATGAGCCAATCAATGTTCAGAACTACACATCACTACTTTCGACTCGACTCATCGAGACGAGGGGCGTGGATGAAACCGCCGTCTGTCGCGATGGTCATGAAATCATGATCGTTGTCACCCTGCATTTGTAGCATTCCATCTATCTCCTGTTGGACCGGTTGATTTACGAGGAAGAACTGCCTGACGTATGAAGGACATCTTGATGGATGATGTCCGCAAACTCCATTTGGATCTGAAAGAATTCTTCTTATCGAGGTCCGCGTCTGGACTGCCGACAAGCTCATGACCCAATCTTTGAGATTATCACGGTAGAGAAGGTGATGATGGTCCCTTACGATCGCCGCATGTGATGGAGGCGTAGTAGGCATCCTTCACGACCGCCCGGTGAGCTGAGCGCTGTGAGAACCCGTGTTGTTATTGAGAAGATGTGCTTGCCGTGCTTGAACTGGCTTTAGTGAAGGTGCCTCCAGATTAGGCGTAGGCGGGGAGAACATCATCAAGAACTTTCTTCACATTTGTGTAGTTTATCATGGAGTTCTGGTTGAATTGAAATCGTGGCCATGGAATATTTGGGCTTAAGAGGATGAGTGTGCAATGTGTGTCCTTGCACGAACACGGAATGTTAGAAAAAAAGAGCGATCGAAATCTAAGAAATCATATGTTGCAGGCGGTTAAGGGATGACTTACTCGGGAAAGTAAGGCACAAGGAAGTTATCCTTATCTGCGTTTGCGAATAGCGCCTTGAGGTGTGAACTACTTAACTTGGCGGTCCCAGTGCTGCTCAAGTGCTTGCTTGCGCATGTAGAAGAATCGACTATCACGATGTCAGGGTATTGTCTCTAATGATCCGCATCTGCATGCTTTCGGCGTAAACAGCGAGCGAAGGTGTAGTCACAGCGGATGAAGGTTAAACATAGCAAAGATGTCATCAAACCGCGGGGCGATCCTACCCCCGATGTCGCCATCCACAAAGCCCTTGCTCTCACGGCACCTTAGCCACGACGCCGGGTATGCCACATCCTTCTCTACGAGGCCGCGCTTCTCCAAAATCAGAACAACATCATCAGAGACTCCATATAGCACGGTTGCAGCATTGAGCATATTTAAGCGGTAGCATCGCCCTACCGCCACTATGCGCCCTCCTCGAGATATCCTTAGGTGAAGGTGGCCGTCACGAGCGCGGATCGAACTTCGGTCTTTGGCTGCTCGCTCGGCGCGCCTTGATAGTCTTCGTTCCGGCCCTTCTTCTTGATCTCTGTAATGGGACGAGTTACGCTCACGAGACCGCCTTCTTGACGTGTTGGGGCTGATAATATTCGCGCTCAACTACTCGAGGCTCGGTGAAAACAGGAGCTGGGCGTGTCACGAGGCGAAGCATGAGGCGGCGCTTGTTGCAATTGGATTTCTCCGCCGTACCAGCTAGATCGCGGTGGTCTTGGCTGGGTTCTTGAAGAAAAGAGGCCCTTGAAATCGTCGGCTTATACCCATGTTACGGCAAAGTACTTGTCAACTTTGGTAAATGTACCGTCGTCGTTATAAATGCGCCGTCCGGATCTGTGCCATAGGGCTGTCCGGATCCTGTGCCATAGGGATGTCCGGCAGTCGGTGGCGTTACTCGCGTTCTTGCCATGGCTTGGCGCCGGCCTGTTGGCGGTCTTATGCGTGGAGTTGGTGTCCCCGCCCTTCAATCGAATCTGCTCTTGACCATAGCGAGGCGGTTATCACGAGTGCCGAGGTCATCTCATCTTCGTCGGCCCCGGTCAGGATGGAGTCCGAGTAACAACTCTTCGCAGCTTTGGCGGCACCGGACCACTTCAACCCTATACATTGTGGGTGGCATCGGATTACCGTGGAACATGGGGTTGCCGGTTGAGCGATTTTGCCCTTGGCGACATCGACCAACTTCGGCGCCCTGAAGTGCGAAAAGTGCAAGAGCGTCGGCGGTGCCTATGAAAATGTGTAGGGCGTCGGGGATGCCCGATCAAAACAAGAGATGAAGTCATCGGTAGAGAGGCTTAGTTACCGTGATGCCGTCAAGCTCGGCTAATGTCGAGCACCGCCAGCAGTCGTCTGTGCCAGCCAGGCGCTTTGGCGAGTGCGGTCGGCGTACACCGGGTGCATTAAGCTCCAATACCGTGCGGTGCGGAGAACGAACGCCGCCTCCATGGAGAGCACCAATAAGCGCCACGCGAAGACACCAATAAGCGCCGCCGCGGAGACACCAATATCGCCGCCATGGAGAACACCAATGGTGCACTTGGCCGTAATCTTGATTCTTTGCCATGAAGCTGGGAACAGGAGCGAGGACCCTTTTGGCGCGCGCAATCCCGTCGTCGACCCATGAATCGCGTAGGCACCATGGCCGAGCCGTTTCCGGCTGTTGTTCCACTTGCTCTTGGACAAGCTCCGGAATCAGCGCCACTTGTGCCTTGAGTGCTTCAACCTCGTAGCGTCGGCTTTCCGAGCTGGCCTTTTTTCTCCTTAGCACACCGGCGGTATAGTATGACCCCCATTTTGTGGACAAGCCTTTTGGCCCACCGACCGGTGGCGTCGGCTTATCGAGCTTATCCTTCTTTTTCATTACGTTGGCGCCCTATTTAAAGGGGTGTCGAAAGGGGAGCTCTTAGGCGACCCAGCGCTCTTCTTTCATTGTCTGCGAAAGGAACATGAGCCATTTAGAAATATTGGTGATTAATTAGAGTGCAACCATATGGAGCTAATTACAGCGGGGTGTATTCCTTACGAGAACAAGCTCAAGCTCCACGGTCTTCGGATCCGTGGTAAGCTCCTTTGTTATCGGGTCCTCCTTATGCAGGGCCTGACATAGTTCTGAGTGCGCTTGTCGCATTGTATTTCTCGAAGGCGGGCGGTGAGCCTTGCTTCGGCCGCTCCAGCGTCCTCCTTGTCCCATATAGGCTCGCCACTCTATAACCGCCGGGACGGTTTGTGTTCCCTAAGTTCAACTCCGCATTTCTTTCCCCCAGCGACTTGATTCGAGAGCTTGCGGGGCTCACGGCACTTGATCTTGAACTCCTTGTACTCATCTTCGCTCATCAAATGATATTTAGCCTTGATCTTGTCATAACTATCACCTTTATCAATCATTCTCTTCACCGTGCTTCTCCAAGTAGAAAGCGGGGCCGTGCTCATCTTCGTGAGGCGGCATTATTCCTCTATTCCACGAGAGGCGTGTGTTTTCAAATTCGTCGGGGAACTTGTATCGTTCGTGCTGACCGTGAAGAGGAGGCTGCGCAAAATCCCTCGGTCCTTATGCCTAAGGTTCTCGGTGTTGATCGAGGCGGTGTTCGGAGAATGCACCGAGCTGAACCATACCCCTTGACTATATGTTTGGGCTCCGTTGGATTCCGTCGGAGTCCACTTGAGTAATTCCTCCTTGTGCTCGCGAGAGCACATTGTTGGCGCCAGTCCTTCCTTTGCTTGCCCGTTTGGCTGCCATCATGTATGCGCCACCATCATCGATGGTTAGCATCCTCGCTTTCCATCGGTGGTGTCATCCCAGCGCCACTAGGGGTTGTGTGTCGGGATCGGTGTCTTCAGCGGCGTCATCATAAGCGGTGAGGTTGTTGTTCCTCCAACTCTTGGGACATCTCGAGATTGCTTGCCGCCCTGAACCACCGGCCTCATCGTTGTGGGCCATGTTTCTCTCTAAATAGGAAAAAAGTTTGGTCAAAAGATGGTTATTGTCAAGGAACAAGATCATGGTCTCATGATTTAGGGGTTGAGCCTAATCACTTGGCTCTATTGCCACCTATGTTGGGTTTATCATCTAGGGTTTATCGATGCTAAGGATAATTCTAAGTTGGGCCTAATCACTTGGCTCTATACCACCTATGATTTATCTGCACAAGAATGGCGGGGCAGATTGATCCTACTTAACTAAGTACTAAGATAGCCCGGCCCATGCATTAGTCATAAGTACCCCATATGTCCTATTTTTAGCAAAGTCATGCTAAAATTCACGGAAAATTTCAGCATGACCTTTGCTGAAAATAGGACATATAAGTACCAGGCCAACGGAGCAGAAGTTAATCGACATTCAGAGCAAACTCAAGGGCCTCTCGGAGTACACACCAAATTGCTTCTTGAGACTCCAGACTCAGCACAGGAAGTACCCACATCCTGCCACATGTGTCCACCGAGTTCAACAAACATCCTAAATGCTTGATGCTACAAAATTTGAAAATGACAACTTTTTGTACACAAAAGTGTTTGGTGACCGCTCTTCTCGTAAGCGCCACATATTTACTCGGAATTTAGTTTACTAAATGCTAGAGCACCCTCTGAGGATACTTGAGCTCTGTGGTATTTGAGAATTACTCCTCCACGGATAAGAAAACGTTTAGAAGTCAGCAACTGAGAAACAAAATTTGCCTGCTTGTGACAACTTCTTCAGATTGTTGATAAAAAAATGAGCGATAATGCCACGAGAACAGAATTACAACCACGACAAGTTTTTTGCTACATGCATGCCTTTAAACAAATTGAAGATCAGAGTCCATGAAACAAGTAATCAGCGGATCCTATTACAAGATATTAGAGAGTTATTTGTTTTAGCTGCAACAAAAAAATAAATGAAATCCTGGAACAAGTGATGGTACTAGCCCCGAAGAGCATTATCAAGATTCAGCATTTGGTTCGAATGATTCTTTGATGAGCATATGATCGAATCTTGCTAGATACAGTACATATGATCGAGGAACTGGCAATACCTAGGGTTTTGCAGGTGAGGAGTGGTGGAGAGAAGGAGGAATCACCAGGGAGACAGCGGGCGATGGCTGTGAAGGCTTGCGCAGACAGCAATGTGGCCTTGGCCGGAAGGAAGCCTTGGCCCAGCCTTGTGGAGGCAATGTGTGGGGCGGTCGTCGTCTCCTCAGCTCGTGAGGCTGACATGCGGCGACTGAGACAGCCGTCTCTGTGGGGATCTGGCGAGAGGAGAGAGAGGCAGGAGGGAATAGGTGAGGATGCTTTCTAATGGCGCACCCTGAGCGAGTGCATATAAATACTCTTGTTCTAATGGCGCACCTGCCCCTGTCGCCATTAGAATGTTGTTTTAATCTACCACGGTAGCCATATCTAGAGCCCAACCCTTTCTGGTGAGAACCCACGCACTAGCCCGTTTGGTCATTACGTAGCTTTACACACGAGGAGGTCTTAGGTTCGATTCCAGGATCCCTAATATTTTTTATGCATTTTAAATGGTGTTTTTATATTTATTTGTGTTTAAATATGTTCAAACTTGTTTAAATCATAACAGTAATATTTTTATGCATTTTAAATGCTGTTTTTCATATTTAAAAATATAAAAAAATATTCATGATATCAAGATGGGTTGGAGTGGGGGAGGAATTAGAGATCGAGATCAAAGTGTCCTCATGAATTCAAAAGTGCCCATGAAATTTAAAATATTCATGATATCAAAAAGTGCCCATGCATGAAATACATTCGAGAAATGAAGACTACGATTTAAATACAATTGGTCTTAGCTAGCTATCTCTGTTCACAATCTTCTTGCCCTTCTTCTTACATAGCGGAGTTCTTATATGGAGCAGACGTCCTTTAGGTAGGGTGGTCCTGCTTCTTCTTGTGGTGTGTCTGCTACTTCTTCATCGTTCGTCGTCATGTTAGATCTTGGTCACCGTACTTATCGAAGTCTTGCTCATTGGCTACTCCATCCATTCCGATGATCTTCCTTTTGCCTCTCCTCACGACAACCTGGCGGCTTTGGCGGGTCGGTAATGAAAAAGCATTGGTCCACTTGGAACCCGGTACCCATGGCTCATTTTTTGCGGTGGCGTTTGCGCCCATGATCTTAGATTAAACCGGGTATAACCATGGTGGTGAAATACGGTCTTCTTTTATAGCGTTTTGGCCCATCGACACGGAACATCGGGACCTTCTCTCCGGCGTAGCTCAGCTCCCGAGATCTCCTCGATCCTTCCGTAGTATCTCATCCTTATGCGTTACCGGTGTAGGATTCCATCGTTACCGGAGTTACGATAACCATCGCTCTTCATGTCCTTGTCCTCGGTGTAGAATGTGTAGCCGTTGATATAAATGCGCCTCATAGGTCATCGAGGTTGTGCTCGGCATACATGACAAAGCGAATATAATTGTTCTTCCGCGGAAGAATCCTCATGTAAAAGATGCGCAGCGAAGCCCTTGAAACAGCGCGTGAAACATGAGTTGTGCTCTTTGAGTATATCTCCGTCAGTCCTCTGTTGGCCTCGGTCATTGTGCGTCTTCTTAATAAAGGTTTTGTGCTCTACCACCCAAGGATCGACCACGTCTATGTGTTGTAAGCGACTAGGTTTGCTCTTTCAAAAGTCGTGATGCGACCCTCGAAGCCGACATGCATTTTGGCGACCCTCATGGTGACCCCATCCAGCGAGCCTGCAGGGTGCTGTTAACCAGCGGACCAGCGGGGTTCTCGATGCCTAGATAATTAGATGCGATAGGAGATGCACTCTTGATCGAAAGCCCCAGGCTATACTTCCCTACGGGCGTGACATGTTGCGAGCGTATCCTTTGATGACACCATTCATCCTTCGAGCGGCATCATCTGTGTGCGAGCGTCGGCCCGAGTTGGATGATATCCTCCACTATATGGACCAGCGGATGCACCATAGCGTCGAAAGAATGCGGTAGGAAGTACATCTCAAGCTCGCATAGTATCACCACGATCTCTTCACTGTATACAGGTTGCCTCCGCGAATGTCGACTTAGAGATGGCGTCGAAAAAAGTTACATAGGCCAAATAGCGTTTCCGCAGGACGTGCGCGTCCATGATCCCACGGATTACAGCTGTAGTCTGCGTCATCGGCCGCGTGTGATCGTGAGACTTCATCCGCTGAACCGCCCATTTGGGTCTAGGTATCTGCTTATCTTCCAGCGTAACCGTAAGGAAGTTTTACTCTCTAGGAGGCGGGTGAAAAATTGCTCGATCTCCTCGACTTAGAGTGAAACACGCGGGAGGTAGTCATTCCGGTCTTCTTGGCCTTTTGCCTTTTGGCGACTTTCCGTGTCTGCCGCCTCATCATCATCATCATCATCATCATTAGCGTGAAGCTCCCTTTGATGCCCATTGATTTCAAGTCTGCCCCTTGCTTTCGGCCCATCTTTGGTCCTCTCGGCATGTTGAGCGGTACCAAGCAGACTCTCGCACCGTTCTTCGTGATATGCATGACATCAAGGCTGTGAGGCACGGTGGATCTTCGATCTGGCAAGTCGAGAAAACAGACCTCGTTTTCCATACCTTGACTGCGGCGGCTCTGGCGCCTTCGCATCTTTCGGCGGTGGGCAGTCTTTCCAATTTTTCAACAGCTTGTCTATTTCCTCGCTCTCCCGTACAGGCGTTTTCGAGTTCGGTTTCACCATCGAAGAGATCCTTGCGTTTCCTCCACGGGTCATCGTCATGAAGCCACCTTGATGTCCCATGAACACGGATTTTCGAAGACCAGGATCTCTATCTGGTGGCGTCGTTGTGTCATCCATGCCCTTACGCATCAGAAAATCCGTGGACTACGCCTTGCGAGATATCCGTAACCGAGATAATGCGTGCACCGTCGTGGCGATCGCGGCTCTCATGAAAAATATTCTTTCTGCTGCGTCCCGCGTATTGGTGGCGTTTTCCTGAGCGTGTCTAGCTCCTCCTTCAGCAGCCCGAATACAGATTGATGTCGTTCACTGGATGTTTCGGCCCTTCAATTAGCATACTCATGTGAATGTACTTCCTCTTCATGCACAACCAGGGGAAGGTTGTACATCCACACAACCGCAGGCGGAGTGCTATGTGTGCTTCTCTGGCTGCCAAAGCGATTGACTCCGCCGGTGCTCGCGCCCGGCCACGATGTTCCTTGGATCCTTCCCAAATTCTGGGTCTTGAAGTTCAGCGCTTGCCTTGCTTCGCATCCTTAGGGTGACTCAGCATCTTGTCTTTTTATCTATCTCCGGATCATTTGCGTCATCTTCTCGCTTCTTCTCCTCCCTATCTGGCGTGCCAGCGGAGCTTTACTACCTTAGGGTCCAGAAAATACAGCTGCGAGCGAGTGATCGGAAAAATACCACACGATTTTCGAGGAGCTTTCTTCCTCTTCTTGTGTCGAGTGGCGCCGCACCGGACATATGGTAGACTCGCATGCTGCGTCCGATAAATGATGCAATTGTTCATGCACATGGTATTTCCGCGTGCGGTAAATCCGAGAGGACACCACGATTTTCTTCGCCTCCTCGGCTGGTGGGGCACTTGTTCCCCTTAGGAAGGCGTTAAGTGCGAGAATGACATATTCTCGTCGAAGCATCGTCGGTCATTTTGTGTTTTACCTTCATCTCGAGCCATAAGCGTTACTTTCGGGTATCCTCGGGCCTGCATCCTTCGCCTAGCGGAGTAACGCGTCTATCTCCAATTGATCGGCTTAGCTTTCTCTCGGGCGGCGGCTCTTGCGTTATCCGTCCGCTTGCAGCGACTCTTGAATATGAGGTCCTGCACCCAGCCTCCATCGTCGTCTGCTCGGCATCTTCATCTTCATGATCATGCCCTTCGTCTTGATCTTCCTCATCATCATGTCGACATCTTCTACATGATAGTGTGTCTGTTTCATCACCGTCGTGATCATGTCACGGAGATTCTTCGTCTTCGCGCCGCCCTACGCCCGCGGTGGTACTTGTCTTGTTGCCCTTCCTCATTTCTTGCCGGCCCGGGCCATGGGCGACTTGATAGTCATCTTCATCACCTTGCCATCGATAGCCATCCATGAAACCACGCGGCGGTTGGTCCCTTTTCTGCCGGAATCCGGGTCCGCAATAAAGGCTCTTCAACTTGCATCTTCGACATGGACATCTTATCTCCGTCTCGTTCTTTTTGAAGCATCTCGGCCTTGCGGAGCTCAAAACCTATTCGAAACCCATGCCACTGCCTTACCCAGGGCTTACTTAAGCGTTATTAGCCATGAACCGTCTAAAATCTCTCTTAACCTCCAGGTCATTAATCCGTCAAGAAATAACTTTGAATGTCTCCTTAAAGCATAGGTTTTAATACACAATTCAAAAATTTTGAAAAGCAGAGCATTACATTCATAAAACATGACAAGAGAACTCCATGGATGAATTCAATAATGATCAACCACATAAAGGGGAAACCTCATCGTTCAAGCTTACTTGACCCAAGTATCCAAAATTTAAAACCAGAGTTGGGACCAACTGCCATATAAAGACAATCGGGACCACCCCTAATCGAATCTGGACACCTCAGGATTGCACCCTCAACCCATACATAACAAAGTTGTAGTACCCCAAACTCAATTACGGGAGCCGGCATATTTCCAGCCACTGCGGGATGCACCTTGTAAACCCTCAAACACACAACTGGTCCCAGATCCGGTACCTCCAAGCTAGCGGTTAAGACCAATCATTCCCTTGGACACCTAAAGGGACATCAATCCCGTAAGACCAACTTTAACATCCTAACCCAACAATTGGGTTCCCCTCATAATTCCCTCCATATGAGAGGGTCCACGGTGATATTCTTTGTCTTTTACACACATATCCGTTCCCCTTTTAATGACACTCTCCATCTCTCCCATACCCATAAATGGAGGGCATCCAAAAGCCAAAAATCGGAAATCAGGTCACCACGTTCATCCCAATTGACAATAAGACTTAATAGGATCCGCATGAAAGGGTGCATTCAAATTGGCTGTTCCAAACGACTCCCCTGTCCCCTCTCTCCAATGGTTCCTACAAACAAAGCATTCAAACGTAAGTTCAAAAGGTAAAAAATATTTTGTAATTAAAGTGGAAATCCCTTTTTTGGTTACTAGACGGAACTAGGAAAAAGCTTTTAAAGCAATAAATAAAAAAGAAAAAAAAGTTCAGGAAATTTAATAATTGGGACCAAATAGGATACTAGGAATTAGAAATTGGATCCTCAGGAATAAATTGGTTTTGATTTTGAAATAACAAAAAAAAAAGGGTGGTTTGGGGCTTGGGCAGAAAAGCAAGCCTTGCCTAAAAGGAAACTTGTTATTGTCTGTCGTAAAAGGGGTCGGCGTCGAAGTAGACAGCGGAACCGTACGCTCCTAAAACTGCGAGGGGCGGCCGAAAATGGCATGATGTCCGAAAGGGGGGGGGGGGTACGGACGGAGGGCGGAGCGCCGTTGGTTGGGGAGGGAATGCGTGGGGATTTGGGGCGGGGGAGTCTCATCGGCAGTGGCGGAGTGGCGACGCGGCCTTGGAAGGGTTGGTGGGGGATTGGATGGAGAAGGAAGAAAGGGCAAGCTAAAAGGCGGATGAGTACCCGGGTGCCGAAATGGGGGATGATTTGGAGCGTGGGAGGATGGGTGCCGGTTGGGGTGGAAGGCGGGAGAAAAGGGGGTTGTGGGCTGGCCCTGCGGGGGAGTGGGCCGGGAGGAGCCGGGGGCTTGGAAAAGGGGCCAGGGGGCGGGTGCGGGAAACGGGAGCGGGCCCCTGAGTGGGGGGCCGTGCTGGGGCGGGCGCCGGCGGCTCCGGATGGACGGCGAAGGGCTCCGGTTGGCAGGTACGGGACTCGGGGGAGTGGGTGGGGGGAAGATGGTGCGGTGCAGGAGGCGGGTTGGCGGGAAGGAAAGATTGGGGAGGTTTGGGCCATTGGGAAAAAAAGAGCGGAGTGGTGGAAAAGGATTAGGGAGAGGTGAAAGAAATGGGTTTTTTTCATGCTTTGGGATTATGGGAAACTAGCAAGACGGGGGTGTCACATTGAGATAGGAAATTCCAATAGGCTTTTTAAAATTGCAGAATGTTGAGGATGGGGAAATTTCCTGGAGTCCTTGGTAAGTCATTCCGGGCTTGGGGTTGGCTTATTGGTCAAAACTCGAGTGGGCTTGGAGCCCAAAGGAGATGGTAATGATTGTCAAAGGTTTTGGGCTTGATTCACTTTGGGTGTTTGAATGGCAAATGGGCTTTCCCAAGTTGAGGCTTGGAACAATTGGTGTAAAGTGCAACGAACAGTTGGAGGTTTTGGAGATTTGCCAAGATCTTGAACTTAAAGGCTAGAGCATTTGGAGAATTTTAATTTGAACCTTTGGAAATTTAAAAGCTTGTTCAAAGGTTTTCAAATTGACCAAATTTTGATTACTTTGTGGTTACCTTTTATATAAAATTTGGTTCTTTGTTAGGCAAATTTTAAAATAAATATTTTTGAAAACCATTTTAAAATTAAATAATGGAAAATTTTAAATTTAAATTTATTTTACAGGTGGATGGGAAATTATAAGGAAAATATATTGTGAAGTTTAATTAGGTTTTAAATTTCAAAAAATTCCATTCCAAGGTGAAAACTTTTAATAAAATTTGAAAAGAAGAAATTTAAATTAGGGACATGACTTTAAAGAGCTTGGAAGATCCAAATTAAGTTAAGTTATTACTCCAAAGGTTGGAAACAATAAAAATATTGGAAAATTTTAAAAATTCCAAAAGCCTTTAATGGGATGTAGGTTCCTTTTGAGGTGAAGGTAATTTA